>JAIGNY010002416.1:1330000-1570000 GCA_020152595.1 Chiridota heheva | reverse complement strand
ATACGGTTCCGCTGCCCGTTACGGGCTAACGGTTCCATTGGACGGTTCCATACGGTTCCGCGCCCGTTTACGGGCTTAACGGTTCCATTGGACGGTTCCATACGGTTCCGCGGCCCGTTGTTACGGGCTTAACGGTTCCATTGGACGGTTCCATACGGTTCCGCGCCCGTTGTTACGGGGCGGACGGTTCCATTGACGGTTCCATACGGTTCCGCGCCCGTTATTACGGGCGGACGGTTCCATTGGACGGTTCCATACGGTTCCGCGCCCGTTACGGGCGGATTTGTTCCATTGGACGGTCCCGCACGGTTCCGCGCCCGTTGTTACGGGCGGCCGTTCCATACGGTTCCGCTGGACCATCCCTGACGCTTCCGCAGCCCTATGCGGGCATTGTGCGGTTCGGGGACGGATCCATACGGTTCCGGGATCCATACGGTTCCGCGCCCGTTGTTACGGGCGGACGGTTCCGTGGTCCATACGTTCCGCGGCCCGCTGTTACGGGCGGACGGTTCCATTGACGGTTCCGTGATCCATACGGTTCCGCTGCCTGTTACGGGGCGGACGGTTCCGCCCGTTGTTATGGGGCGGACGGTTCCATAAGGTTCCGCGCCCGTTGTTACGGGCGGGCGGTTCCATTCGACGGTTCCGCGCCCGTGTTTACACGGTCCGTATTTAACGGGTTCACGACATCGACGTTTAATCCGTTATACGCCCACTAGCTACGTGGTCAGGTGACAGGTGACATTCTTGACAAGAAGTATAGCATTGACAGTTATTTTTCTTCTTGGTCCTGTAGCCATTAGCTACGCAGTTCCACGGCTCGTGTGAACGCAATTAAGACTGTCTACGCGAACGTTACAAGTTCCGTGATTTATTTTCACCAGTATCATGGACATGAAGGACAGGTCCCCGAGTGTCGATGTTTTTACACACCCAGGATGTCTCGTGATGCGAGCGTGCAAACGCTTTTTAAATTACGCCCGGTGACATCCATCTCACGTGGTTACGCGTGCAGATTATGCTGCGAGTCAAATCCCCGTACTTTTGCAGCGATTGGGATCTAGCGGGCGTGGTCGGAGCACAGACTCCACCGACCGGTACTTTCAAAGAGCGCGGAGAAAGTGGAGAAGCGACGTCTGAGGCCCTCTTCGTCTCCCCACCGCCACCCAGGTCCAAAGCCAGGAGGCGGGGCGCCGCCCACTCCTAGCGGAGCGCCTCTGAAAGACGACACCGCACGTTCATCCGGAAGTATAGCATTGAGACAGCTATTTTCTTCTTGGTCCCAGTAGCCAACGGCTACGACAGTTATACGGTTCCACGCCCATGTTTACGGTCCGTGCGGTTCCACGGTCCGTGTTTTACGGGTCCGCACGTTCCATTGGACGGTTCCGGGCCCGTATTTACGGGTCCGTGCGGTTCCATACGAGTCCACGGTCCGCGTTTACGGGTCCTTTCGCCCATTGGACGGCTCCAGTGAGCGGAACTTATCTCTAATGGGATAACGTGCACTGCACGGTTCACCCGGTATACGCCCACTAGCTACTACGCTCACGTGGTCAGGTGACAGATGACTTTCTTTACAAGAAGTATAGCATCAGGACAGCTATTTTCTTCTTGGTCCCGTAGCCATTAGCTACGCAGTTCCACGACTGTGTGAACGCAATTAAGATTGTCTGCGCGGAACATTACCGTTCCGTAATTATTTTCACCAGTATCATGGACATGGAGGACAGGTCCTCGGGCGCCGATGCTCTACACACCCTTGATGACCCGGCATAGCGTGATAACGCTTCTTTGCTTTACGCCCGGTCACATCCATCTCACGCGTTACGCTGCAGATTATGCTGCGAGTCCATTCGTGGTACTCTTTGCAGCGATTGGGTTCCAGCGGGCGTGGTCGGAGCACAGACTCCACCGCGACCGGTATTTTTCAAGGTGCGACCGAGCGCCGGCTCGGTGTTCGGATGCGTCACGGCTCCGTGGTTTTGTAACGGGATATCGCGAATCGCATTTACGATTTACCCGGATATGCACCCGCTTAGCTACGAGCTATGTGGCCAGGTGACAAGTGATAATCTTCACAAGTAGTATAGCGCCGGAGAGCTATTCTATTCATGGTTCCGTGGCCGCCATTAGCTACGCAGTTCCACGATCATGTGAACACCATTTATACGATTATCCGCGTTGAACGTTACATTTCCGCAATTACTTTCACCAGTATCGAGGCACGGAGGACAGGCCTCCGTGCGTCCGGGCACGCTACGCACCTCAGAGGTCCCGCTTTTGCATAGCGTGCAAACGCTTCTCTAGACCGTGACGGGCCTGTACGACCGAGTTTTGCAACGGGATAACGCGCACTGTACGATGAACCCCGGTTGAGTTCGCTAGCTAGGAAGCTGCTTGGTCATAGCTACGCTGTCCCACGGCCGTGTGAACTGCCTCTGTAGGATTTTCCGCGTTGAACGCCACAGTTCCGCGATGTTTTGCGCCTATATCATCGGCACGACGGGCAGGGCCCTAGTGTCGGTGCGCGTCGCGCCTTGACTGTCCTGGCGGTGCGCCGCATGTAAACGCTTCTTAGGTTGCGCTTTGGTGTTATCGACTTGTTCAAACCTCGTACACCGCTGTGGTCTTCGGTTCCGCGATGGGACCGGTCGGCCAACAAGAGGCGCCCCACGGGTCTTACGTGAGTTAGTCCCCTTTTTACGGCTAGTTGTAGAGCCATTGATTCCTTGCATCGGTCCATTAGGGTCCGTGACGGCTCCGGTATCGGTTCCATACGGCCCCACGGCTTGTTTTACGGCCCCGCACGGGTCCGTAACACAACTTGGCGGCTCCGGCCGGGGCATGGGATGACGCTTTGGGTCTGTAGTGCTGCTTAGTTCTACAGCAAGGTAACGCATAACGACGCACACCCGTTAGTTTCGAGATCCCCACGTCCGTGAGCTGACTTGGTGAGATTTTCGCTTGAACGCCACGGTTCCGCATAGTTTTTCACCAGTTCATGGGCACGAGGACGAGTCCCCGCTTGTCGGCACGCCACGCCCCCAGGATGCGTCGCGTGTTAGCGCTTGCTCGGGTTTCGAGGCCTAGCGCCGGGTGATAAGATTTCCTTCTTTACGGGAGGCATACCATCACGAGCTATTCCTCCGTGTTACGAGTTCCACGACCGCTCAAACTACTCTGAATGTGATTCTTGCGTCGAACGACCTCGCTCTCACATTCTACAGATATTAACGCGTTTTACGCATAACGCATTTATAAACCCGGTATCGGAACTGGATATTGCGACCGTTAGCCGCGTGTTGCAGTGTTCCGCGGTCGCCTTTTCTTGCTGGGGCGTTTTTAGCGTTCGACGGCAGTCCCCACGCCAGAGCCGCCCGAGCCGCGGCTCCGTGAGTGATTTTATACAAACGGAGTTAACGGCCATACCAGCGGCGCGGCTGTGTGGTATAGGACCAGTAGCCATGAACTACTGCGTTCCCGCGGCGCTTTCTCTTACCGACACGTATTGAGTACGACGGTCGCCCCTTCCCCACGCAGCTACCGGTTTCGAGTCCGTGATGGAACAAACTCAGTTTACGACTCGTATAGCTTCTGCGTGGCACGTGAACTCCTCCGTATTTCTTACGGCCTCAGTTTATATATATTTTACCTATTCTCAACGGAACGCCGCGACTGTGTACTTCTTCCCCACGCTGTCGCCACTTACTCGGTGGCCCCGTGGTGAATAGAGGTATAATGAGATAACGACTCACGCGTTACAGGTGTAGTACGTTCACGCTTATCGTGGACCTAGACGGTCCTTTGGTACTGATCGCTACTTCGCCGTCGGGACACGCGTACCAGTACCAGTTGTCCCCCTCGCGTAGCCCGCAGCTTTTTGCTCCGTGGTGCACAGCGACATCGCTGGCGGACTCGTGGTTTTTACTTGTCATGCTGACGCCTTTGTAGACCCATAACGGATCTATTATACTTAACGGGTTGCGACTTTGTACGCGTAAGTCCCCAGTAGCCACGCCGCTTTTCCGCCCCGTGGTGCAGGGTGTTTAACGGTCCGTAGTATACACAGGACGCCACCTCTTTCGTGATTTCTACCCCAGTGTTGGGGTTTATGACTCATACGGTTGACGTAGTACGTTACCCCCTACTTGTCAATATTACCTCCATGAAGGATATTTTTCTTGACCATAGGTGGCCTTTTGGTAGACAACCTTACGCTTGGGGTAGCTATTACCAACAACGGCACGTATGGTTCCTTCCATACTTTAACACCTTACAGCTGCTTCCCTTGCGGTTTTACGGCCTGTTACTTAACTGCCCGCATACAGACATACGGTATTCGTTTTCTCGCGCTCAGAAATGTGGGCTCCGCGGTTTCAAGGTTGTTACTATATCGTAGTACGTTAACACTTTCTCCAGTCAACTTCTTAGACAAGTTTCGCTGTTGATAGGCGTGGCCTGGAGCTCGCTGTCCCGCAACTGCTACGGTTTTCACCCGTCAGATATCACCGTCCGGTGCCGGCGGGGCTTCTGATCAAGGTCGGGGCACTTTTCTTGTGACCCCTTCTGTCGGAAACTTGACGGGTACTTGACCCTTTTTTTCGCCTCGGCGCAGGACGAACTTTGGCTGCTCGAGACCTTGCAGGCTTCACGTGACGAGCCTCGGGTCAGGGGCGATTTTTGTCATAGTTCCGTCATGAGCTCTGGGATACCTTGCAGCTATCCACCAGGGTTTTTCCGGTGGGGTCTACGGTCTTGACTTGCGACCACTGTTGAGTTCTGGGAGATCTCTTCGTAGTGTGTCATGTGACATTTCCTCCGATAGATCATCCAGTGGCTTTCTGTTAAAGTAGTCTGAACTGTTCATAGAACGGCGCGTATGCACGCGGGTTCGGGCATAACCTCTTTTCACGGGATCTCTCGTGCGGCGTTTCGAAACCGCTTTTTATGTTTTTCTCTTGTTTTTGGTCTGACTCACTTTTCGGCGTCGTGTTCCCTGCTAACTTTAGCTCTTACGCGGTTATGCGCTAACGAATTTTTCCCTTGTCCGGGATTTCTTCAATTCGTTTTCATTGGTACACGCCGTTCCCAATCGTAGTTTCTCGCCGTTCTGTCTCGTGGGCCGAATCCGGTGTGGCTTGTGGCGTTTTTGTGGACACTTTGCTGTAGTTGTGTCCAAACGCTCTTCCGGTTGGCTTGTTTTTCTGGGCTTTACGCTCAGGTTCTTTTCGAGGTTTGCCTCCGTTACTGTCAACGAATGGTGCCTTGTTCGGTTTGACTGTACCTCGCCGTGGTTTCCTATGTTTTAGTTCCTCCCACTCTTGAGGTCTTTCATCCTTCCGAGGTGAAGGAATTTCGTCCTTTAAACGGGATTCGGTTCATGTGAGTTTTCGTACCAGCCATTAAAAAAAAAAAAAAAAAAATGTGCGGCGATCTGAACTCCCTTCCTTCCTATCCTCGGTTGCAATCTGATTGCATATTATAGCATGGAAGGTAAGGTATAACTTGAAGTAAATTTGCCCGCTAAGCGTGAGCGGGGATATTTACTGAGAGTTATACTCACCTTCCATGCATCCCGCCGCCTCCCCTCTCGTTCAGGCCTCGGTGGAATGTTGAGTGAGGTGGTACAGAGGTATTATGGAGGTCAGGGCTTGGCTGGTTACTGCGTTTTTAGGTTCGGTTAGAAGTGCGTTAGAATCAGGTCGTGTGACCAGATTGCATATTATAGCATGGAAGGTAAGTATAACTCTCAGTAAATATCCCGCTACGCTTAGCGGGTAAATCTATATATATATGTATGTGTATATATATATATATATATGTATATATATATATGTATATATATATATATATATGTATGTGTATATATATATATATATATATATATTAGAGCTGTGACCGTTTAGCGTGTACACGCTTGTAAATCTTGTAAACGTTTACTAAATACTTCATTGCGTGTAATCGTTTTTCATACATCATAGTGTCTTGTCATTAAAAATCAATATTCATGATTCAAATCACACACACATTCGGCTGACAAAATTCCAATCAATGACTTTTTACAAACTGTAAGCCCGATTAGCATAATCCTTTTTAAATGTGCGAATCACAAATGCGCAGTAATCACCAATGAATAGGGATATTATGCACTTTTATTTCGCCGAAATCTGAGTAATCTAACTTGTAAAATGCACCGCGAATGTGCAGCAGTAAACAGTGAAACTAACAATAGGCCTAACGTTAGACTATAAGGCTTTAAATCCCACGCAATCAAGGCCCGTTTTATCGACCAAAAAACACTTGAATCGTGACAATCAGTACATTTACATGTAAATATTACCTGATAAGTCAAATAAATTTTGCAAGAAAGAAAAAATATTGCATAATAAACAAACAGAAAAGGTTTTAACAGAGCTAAAATTCTGCATGCTTCACAAAGATGGCGGCCATTTTTTTGAGAAGACTGATATTTCAGAACTTCCTGGTGGTGGTGGCGTAGTTTTGAAATGTTTTACGGCGAGGTATATCATAGACCTAGTATGCAAGATTTTCACAGAAGAACTTTGAAAGCTGTAGCGAATAAGACAAAAAAGTTACGCGATGTTGAGTTTAAATGACATTGAAAGGAAGTTATCTGTTTTTTCTAAACTAAATTACCATGCATATTTTCCATAAAAATTATGATTTATACTGTATAGGTAAACTTTTTACGATTTGGAAAGCAAAACTCAGCGTCTATTTGGGCAATGCAGTCAGTACTTTTGCCATACTGGTTGCGCGAATTTTTTACTTTGCCTCGTAGTTTTGGAGCAATTTTGGTGTACTTTCGAAAATTACGGTACTAAACTCGTGTACACGATACGCGCTCGCTTTTTTTGGCTATACACGTTTACTAAAATCCCTAAACGTTCACAGCTCTAATATATATATACATTTATATATATATATTATATATACATACATACATACATACTCACTTACTATCTTACTATTTGCATTTATAGTACATTTTGTGGTACAGAGAGTGTGAATTTAGATTCCTCGTTCCTATTTGTAATATACTGGTTCGGATTAGGAAGTATAAATCGGGAACTAGGAAGCAGTAACTAGAAATTACGAATTAGAAACCGACTTTACACACCTCATTTTTCCTCATTTGACAAAAAGCTGCTATGTTTTGACAAATCGTTGTATTAGTATTGCTCACTCTTATTTCTTGCCCATTAATATTTGACAATTTCCTTTTTTTTTAGGAATCATTCATGCCAAAGCTCTTGTCAGGGAGTGTCTTGCAGAGACTGAAAGAAGTGCACGCAATTAAGGACATAAAAAAAGGCACACAAAATTTTGTTAGCTGACGTTTACTTCGAGGCTCAAGTTCTGAAAATGCCCACAGTAAGGATCGAAACCACCAAGGATAAAAAACAATTCTTTCTTGTTGAGACTTAATTAATCTCTGAGTATTTGCATAATGGAAGGTGGGAATGATCTTAGTCTTGAGTGGAATGCTAAGATCAGTGGCAAACTCCGATGCCCCATGGTTCACCTCAATGGCCCTTTTACACCATATAGAGATATTATTATTGGGTTACCATCAAACTTTGTTGAGATACACAGGTGTTAAGGGAGAATTTCTACATATGTTCTGACATATTTGCATCGTGAATTTGATACCAATACCTTTTGGCACTGTCCTGTTCTTGTTTTCCGTTGCATTTGGCTTTGCTTCTTTAAATGGAACAGGTTTTGATCTGTTCATCATTAGAATGATGGTAAATCTAGTGTACAGAAAGATTGAGAAGGAATGCCTGATTATGGCAACTGCTTACTGCACTTCTGTGAAATTTAACTCTTTATAAATTAAGATAGATGTATTCATCATTGAATAGATTAAATGGGACAATGTGGTTTTGTGTCTATATATGTATGTATGTATATATATATATATATATATATATATATATATATATATATATATATATATATATATATATATATATATATATATATATTATATATATATATATACATGCATACATACATACATGCAGATACATACATTCATACATAAATTTATGATTTAGGGATTTAACATTTGCACACAGTTCCAAAACAGTTCCAAAGTGGCATACTATATATAATTGTGCATTATTATAATTGAAGATTGTATGCACAAAAGGTAATTCTGATTGTTTCTCATAAACGATAGCACCATGAAATAGATGCAACTGTAAATTATATTTTGATTATTCAGAGTTGTTAGGTTGTTAAAACTATCGCTGTCATTCAGTTTCATTTGTACAGTTTGCAGTCATTATCATGGTACGGCACTACTTAGTGAGGTTGCAGGTTCCTGACTGGAAATTTGGACTGAAATATATTTGTGCAACATTATGCTGTAAACACTCTGTAGTCCAAGTGCAACATTGTCTGTGTCCTATTAGTAGAGTACAAAGGTCTTCATGTCATGTGTCATATTTTATACCAATAAATAATGTTCAACAGTGATCTTTCTGTTATTTGTCTTAGATGAGTGAATGGGAAGCACTTGATGAACCTTGATGCAAAAGTAGAACGAGAGCAAAGTGATAGGTTGCAGTGTACACCAGATCCTGTATACTGGGGCAGTGTACACCAGATCCTGTATACTGGGGCAGTGTACACTAGATCTTGTGCACTGGGGGCAGTGTACACCAGATTCTGTGGACTGGGGAAGTGTACACGAGATCCTGTGTACTGGGGGCAGTGTATACTAGATCCTGTGCACTGGGGCAGTGTACACTAGATCCTGTGCACTGGGGGCAGTGTACACTACACTGATTCTGTGCACTGGGGCAGTGTACACTAGATCCTGTGCACTGGGGCAGTGTACACTAGATCCTGTGCACTGGGGGCAGTGTACACTAGATCCTGTGCACTGGGGGAAGTGTACACCAGATTCTGTGGACTGGGGGAAGTGTACACGAGATCCTGTGTACTGGGGGAAGTGTACACTAGATCCTGTGCACTGGGGGCAATGTACACTAGATCCTGTGCACTGGGGGCAGTGTACACTAGATCCTGTGCACTGGGATAGTGTACACTAGATCCTGTGCACTGGGGGCAGTGTACACTAGATCCTGTACACTGGGGCAGTGTACACTAAATCCTGTGCACTGGGATAGTGTACACTAGATCCTGTGCACTGGGGCAGTGTACACTAGATCCTGGGGGCAGTGTACACTACACTAGATCCTGTGCACTGGGGGCAGTGTACACTAGATCCTGTGCACTGGGGGCAGTGTACACTAGATCCTGTGCACTGGGGGCAGTGTACACCAGATTCTGTGGACTGGGGGAAGTGTACACGAGATCCTGTGTACTGGGGGCAGTGTACACTAGATCCTGTGCACTGGGGGCAGTGTACACTAGATCCTGTGCACTGGGGGCAGTGTACACTAGATCCTGTGCACTGGGATAGTGTACACCAGATCCTGTGCACTGGGGGCAGTGTACACTAGATCCTGTGCACTGGGGGCAGTGTACACTAGATCCTGTGCACTGGGATAGTGTACACTAGATCCTGTGCACTGGGGGCAGTGTACACTAAATCCTTTGCACTGGGGCAGTGTACACTAGATCCTGTGCACTGGGGCAGTATACACTAGATCCTGTGCACTGGGGGCAGTGTACACTAGATCCTGTGCACTGGGGGCAGTGTACACTAGATCCTGTGCACTGGGGCAGTGTACACTAGATCCTGTGCACTGAGGGCAGTGTACACTAGTTTCTGTGCACTGGGGCAGTGTACACTAGATCCTGTGCACTGGGGGCAGTGTACACTAGATCCTGTGCACTGGGGCAGTGTACACTAGATCCTGTGCACTGGGGCAGTGTACACTAGATCCTGTGCACTGGGGGCAGTGTACACTAGATCCTGTGCACTGGGGCAGTATACACTAGATCCTGTGCACTGGGGGCAGTGTACACTAGATCCTGTGCACTGGGGCAGTGTACACTAGATCCTGTGTACTGGGGGCAGTGTACACTAGATCCTGTGCACTGGGGCAGTGTACACTAGATCCTGTGCACTGGGGCAGTGTACACTAGATCCTGTGCACTGTACACTAGATCCTGTGCACTGGGGGCAGTGTACACTAGATCCTGTGCACTGGGGCAGTGTACACTAGATCCTGTGCACTGGGGGCAGTGTACACTAGATCCTGTGCTCTGGGGCAGTGTACACTAGATCCTGTGCACTGGGGCACAGGATGAATACCAGGGCTTCGCTCATGAACTGCACATTGTGCCCGAATTTTTGGAGAAAATTTTCTCTGCCTGTTTGGAAATGACAACCCACATGCTTATCTGTGTGTTGATTTTTAGCAATTTTGAGGCAGAACAACAAGTAATAAGCTTCTTGTTGCCAAAAGTTTATGAGAATTTAAATTTGTATTCTTTTCTTCAAATAAATTTTCAAACTTTGTGTTGATTTTTAGCCTCACCTCGTGAACCCCACCATTTGAAGGAAAAAGTTCTTTTCTGTCTGTTTAGAAATAATAATACCAAATGCTTATTTCATATTGCACGAAATAATCACTTGGTAATTAATAACTTTCTATCAGCGAGTCAGATTTTAACATGGTAAAATGGTTTTTTCCCAACTGGGTCCGATTCGTATTGTTCAAAGAATAAAATTGTTTTCCCTCTGAAAAGAAAAAAATGCTAAAGACTAGTTCGTAAATTTTCAAATTTCTCTTTATTCATCAATGACTTGTGAATGTAATTACTTTGTCTTTACAAATGATATATCATTAAACAATTCCAAATATACAAAAGTAGCTTAATCGAAGTTGTACGTTTATGTCAGTTTTAGGCAAATTTATTAAAAAATAAGTGTGATAATTCATTCAAAATGTGTGTTGTAAACAACTTCATCCTTCATCCGAAAGTAATGTTTTTATGAGACCAGCTGGAAGAAGGTTTTCAGCATAGCTTGGAGCCTGCATATTGCAAAGGGAGGGGGGGGGGGGAGAACCAGGCTTGATGTTGCGTGGGAACCAGGCTTAATATTGCGGGGGAACCAGGCTTAATATTGCGGGGAACCAGGCTTAATATTGCGGGAAGGGGACCAGAGGCGTAGAAAGTTAGGACCACCCCCCAAAAAGTAGGAGGAAATTATCTACTTCCTTGTTGCATGCTTTGTTCCCAGTTGGAAGGAAGGAATTATTAGAAAATTATTTTACTAAAATTGAAGGAAATGAACAAAATTGTTAGACATTTTTTACTTCTTCAATCCTTGGAAATTAAAGAAAATTTCCCGGAAAGTGAATAAAACCTCCCAGAAAGTGAAGAAAATTTTGCGAAAATTGAAGTTACATGTAAATTAACGAAGATTTCCTGAACTTTTGATAAAAAATTTGCAGAAAATGAAGAAAATTTCCTGAAAATTCACGGGTGTTTCTTTTCTTTCAACAATCCAAGGAGATTTCCCCAAAAATATAAGATTTCCTGAAAATTTGAAATTTCCCCATTTAGCAGCAACATTTTATAGAAACTTAATGAAGCAGTGCAATTCATCCTCTTGTAACCACGAAAATAATCGAGTCCCCCTTTTCCTGAGAGGTGACCCTTCCTACAACCCTTGACAGGACAAATGTTGGCAATTGCCCATCTGGCAGAAAGATAAAGGCATATCTGAAAATTGTATTGGGTTGGAGAGGGGGCATGGCCCTGATATTATTAAGACTCGCCTCCCTATCTGAAGATTTTTTGGTTCTACAGTATATATGTTGTAGATTTTGGTCCAAACTTTAACATTTTTGGCAAAATTAAAAATATGTAGTCCAAAATTGAAGATTTTTTGTTCGAAAATTCAAGATTTTTGGGCTAAAATTAAAGATTTTTGGGCTAAAATTAAAGATTTTTGGTCCAAAATTAAGGAATGTTGGTGCAAACTGGAAAAGTTTGGGTCAAAAATTAACGATAATTTAGTCGATACAATTTAAAAAATGCCAACATCTGTTTTCTATAATGGTTCAATTGATATTTCAATTGCATTTTTTTTTTGAGGGGGGCTACGGCATTATAAGGGGATAATCCCTAATAGACCCCCCTTAGACATGCCCTCAAACTGCACGCCAGTTGGAAAAATGAACATAAGAGTTGGAAATTGAATCATTCTCCTTCAGGCACTTTCACAAATCCACCTAAATCAGAAGACCCTAGCGACGTGAGTTAGATTCTGTTTAAGATTAATAATCAATTTTTTGAAAGTTTGCTTCATAAAATACGTGGTTTTACATCGCTTTTTCATCAAGATTAAAGAGAAGAGTGAGACAATCCTGTAAAAGTAATTGAAGTTAAGCTAAAAAAGCTTGAAGAGAATCCTAACTTTGACAATGATTTAACTATCATTAACAATATATTATTGTTTCAAGTGCCGAGCTTGAAAGTTTGATAACACACTGGACAGTGTATCTATAGATTCCAAAGCAAATTGTGTGGAATACGGTGAAAAACCATCCAAATATTTTTTAATTTAGAAAAGTGTAACTATATTAATGAACTTATTCTAAAATTTATTAATGATGATGATATTGAATCGAAGCATACAAGAGAGTTTTAATATTCAAAGTGATGATGATCTTCATTGAATCAGTTGATTTTCATCATATTTCAAATAATTTACGTGATAGTATTAATATCCCACTTTCTTGTCTCTAATTTAAGAATGCCCTTTTTGGTATGAAAAATACAGGGCCAGGCCCAACACCGGGTTTTTAAAGCAATGATTTTTTAAATAGGCATTATTTGTTTTAAAAAAGTCCCAAGCCTAAGAAGTGCACAAATGGCTTTAATTTTCATTAAATGTTGCTGCTAATTGTAAAATCTAAATTTTTGTGAAATGCTGCCAAATTTTCCAATAAATTTAACAAATTTCATTTCATTGTTACCAACTTTATTCTAAACATCTCTTAATTTAACCTCCCAACTGGGAAGAATTCATATAACTAAGGAAAATCCCCTCAGGTATCTGTTTCCCCCAGGAAATATTTTCCTTCATTTTCTAGCAATTTTCTTTGATATTTTAAGAATTTTTCCATCATTTTTACCAACTTTATTGAAAAACATACAACCGAAGTGAAATCCTCTCAGATATTAGTTCCCCCCCCCCCCCCTCCTACCCCTCCCTTCCTTCCGGAAGATTTCCTTCCTTTTCGGGCAACTTTCTTTAATAATTGGAATATTTTCTTTGAATTTTCGGAACAATTCCTTCAATTTCAGGAATTTTGTTTTAATTTTTAGAAAATTACCTTATTTTTCAAGATTTTTTTGTTCATTTCCCTCAATTTTCAAGAAATCCAGCCAAATTCTCCAGAAATTTGCAATAAATTTTATAGCTTTCCCAAACAGGAAGAAAGCATGCAACCGGGAAGGTGAAATCCCTCAGGCTTTTTTTTTCTTCAAATGTCATAAGTAAATCTGATATTTGACACCCACATCAATATGGTCTACTAACGTGCCTGTCTATTACAGGTATTCTTATTGATGGTACTCATTTCCAGCTATCGCAATACGCTGGTGATACTATTTTCTTTTTAGATGGTACTCAGGATTCTTTAAAAGAATGTGTACATACAATTCATTTTTTCTATTCATTATCTGGTTAACGAATGAATTACGAGAAGTCTCCACTTGTCTGGGTTGGTTCAAAAAGGCGTTTTAGTGATAGAATTTACGGTTATTAACTTTCATTTTGCCTGGAACAATGACGAGTACTTTGTGGAATTTTTTTGGTTGATATTGACACTATTCCTGATCTCAATTATAATAAAGCCTTAAATTCTATCAACTCTTTCATCAATATTTGGTGTAAGGGTCAGCTAACTGTTTCGGGTAAAGTAGTACTATTGCAACTGCATTGCCTAGTCCAAGCAATTGTTTTCTCACAAGTCTTAACAAATTATTTTTCAAGTTATGCACTATCCTACAGCAATTTGCAGGTTATTGTGAAAGACTAAATCTATTTGTAAATATGAAAGAGAACAATAAATATATATATTTTTTCAATTTTTGCACATGGTGAAATTTGTACACACTGATTTGTTGTAACTTAAAAACTGCAAGTGCTATTATGACCATTTAAAGACTTATGCCCAGAATGTAAAGCTTTTATCCAGTAACATCTCTACGTATCCATATATATCTTTAAAAGATGGCTTCATTAATGCATATTCCATAAATAGCGGCTGAATATTAGAAAAGTGGAAACATAACATTTGTAATCTCACCTTTACTGGTAGGGAGTACAAACATAACATAAACATAGGTCTTGCTTGAAGTTAAATGCAGTGGGTTGGGGTATACATCCTCCCATTGGGAAGATTGTAAGTACCTAATAGAAAAAAAATCACCCGTCATAATTTGTAAATCTCAATAGTCATCTATCCTTTATGCAGTGGTGGCGCTACAGGGGGCATTTTCCCCCATAAGATTACTTTGTCCCAATTTTTTTGTAAAGTGACATACTTTGTCTGATTTATAGACATTGCCCACCCCTCCCCATGAGACAAAACTGCCTCTCACTTCTTCCCCCTCCTCCCCAGCATCAAAATCCTGGCACCGCCACTGCCCTCATGAGCAACAATTTCTGGTTCATCACATTGAATACATCCCTTATCATATTTCAGATTCAAACTACTCTGCAGCTTATAGTGACTGCACAGAGCCATCCTCAAGAAGACTGGTCAGTCTTTGACATTTCTCTGAAGCTTAATTCTCTCTTCTCCATTTCTCTCTCCCAGTTGGTGCCATCAAATTTGTGAATGGTGGTTTTCTTAATAGTTCCTTTGTCAATACAATGAGGCATGATTCCTAAAGAAAAGAGACAAATTTCGATTAGAAACAATGAATAAAATTTCCTTGCAGTACTTCAAGAAGCAATGATAGCTGATTAATTCACAGCATTATCATTTTAATATATGACAATTTACACACTTTGTGTTTTAAAGCTAAGTTTGGCAATAAATAGAGAAGAGTAGTTAAGAAAGTATTCAAAAAATTTCATTCCCAGTTATCATATATTAAAGTTTTAAACTCTGTCATATGAAATGGAATGGATGAAGTCAGTCTGAATATGACATCACAGCCTCCCATTCCTCAGTATTTGCATAGGTTGTTATAATATTTATTATTTAAAACCAATATCTAAGATAATGAGAATTTATTTGCAGATTAGTAAAACAAATAATCAAATGGAAAAGTGTGATTTTTCATCTAAAAATAAAATTATATACAATTTGAAATAACTTTTCCATTGATTTTCAATTTAATACAAATTTGCAAAAAGTGAGTATATGATGTGAATCTGCATCAGTAGACTTCCTACATCAATTTTTATTTTTTTAATGGTAATATATCTAAATTTCAATGCCATGAAAGGAACTATATATTTAAAACCTTTTTCACTTTTCAGATTAGATTTTTGAAATCTATCATTAAAAAAGGACATCTGACCAATTACCTAATAACTACTGTGATTACTTAAATTTTTTGAGCTGCAGTTGTTAAGTGGCTCATTGGTTAAGGAGGTATGCTTGTATTCTATAGGTAACAGGGGCTGCATTGTGTTCTTGAACGAATAACTCCAGGGGAGTCATGTGCTCTCAAGCCCTGAAGGTAACAAAATTGGAGATAAATACTGACCTGATGGGCCTTTCATAGCCTAATTAAGGTTTTACTTGATTAATTAATTTATATATCTTAAGGGAACAGTGTTCTTGTCTCATGATCTACAGGCCACTGTCAATCTGAGCAATAATACTTATTAACTTCTTTATATATTTCATTTCATTTTTACCTTTTCCATCTGGATTTGATCGTGGAGAGTAGAAACTCTGCACACCACATATTTTACAAAAAGTGTGCTTTGCAATTTTGGTGCCAAACGTGTAACAGGAGAGAGAATCTTCACCCTGTTAAAACAGAAAAATAAAATAATTTCAATATTTTTACATCATCAAAAAAAGTTATAAAAAGAAAGAAAAGACTAGAATTTGAAAACATAATCATATTTATTCTCTAATCTACAAAATGAGGGCAAAGGCTACAGAGAATGACTAGTTTGAAAAGCACACTCCAACAAATTTCTTGTCATACATATACAAGCCTAGAAAAGTAAATAAAACATTGTGCATTTCACATCTTAAAATAATAACCACTTTATAGTACCCTGCTTTGTTTAAATTTCCTTATTTTCTAAGATTCAAATATTGTCCTCAACTGAAAAGTGTTATTATCTTTGGATATATAGTACCTATCCCACAAGGTTACTTAACCACATGTATACCAAAACATATATGAATTTCATAATCACTTGGAAGGTGAAAATTAGAAAAATTAGGTATGATTTGAAACCTGACATTGCAAATGATACAAAACCCCTCGCCGCTAATAACATGCTTTCCACCCTATGTCACAAATCTATCCCACCCTCTGTTCTGCATGATGTCCCATCCTATATCCCTCCCTACAGGAAATCATACATGAAATCCAGATACCATTCCACTATACAACCCATATGCCATCACACCTGCAATCAAGATGACATCTCACCATATGCATTGCCACCCTGTCCCATATTCCATGCCACCCTTTCCCACATGCCATCCATCCCGTTCCCATATACCATGCCACCTTGTCCCACATCCCATCCCTCCCTGTGCCATCCTACCCTGTCCCACATGCCATCTTTCCAGGTACCACATGCCTACCCACCCTGTCCTACAGGCCATTTCATCCTATCCCACATGCTATCCCACCGTGTCCCATGTGCCATCCCACCTGAAATCTAGACAACATGCCATCCTGTCTCACATGTCATTACACTCTGTCCCCCATGCCATCCCACCTTGTCCCACAGGCTATCCCACCCTGTCCTATATGCCATGACATCCTATCCCACATTCTATTTTACCCTGTCCCACATGCCACTCTGTCCGACATGCCATCCAACCCTGTCCAATATTTCATCCCATTCTGTCTCCCATACCATCCCATCTTTATCCTAATTCTTACATCTACCAATCATTCTACCATCTTCAAGTTCCACCCAACATTCTTTCCTCGAACTCCCATCCCTCACTTCTATCAACTTAACATGACCCATTCACCTACCATACCATACCCCTTCAACTGCCATCCTCCATTCATCTAACATCCTCTATTCCTCAACATGCCCCATTCACCTACCATCCTCCATTCACCTACTACCCCAACCCACCTTTTGCCATCCACTTATCTACCAAATATAACTAACTCATCATTCCAACCTTTACTATAACCTCCACTCACTCCATTGCACTACAGCCCCCCCCCCCCCAGCCTTAACTTCAATCTGACATTTCCAATAGAAATATGCTCAACTTTTTTTTTTCCCTTATAAAGCAAATAAGGGCTGTTCTGTATCCGAAATCAGAATGAAAATTCACTGCAGATTAGCTTGGAGTTTATCATAAGTCTAATATGTTTCCACTCTATTCTAGCGAAACCTTATTGTTTTTTCCCTATTAATTTCCAAGACACTTAATTATAAATTCCATTCAGTCATCAATTCTATTATTCAACTTTTTTTTTTATCCCAGAACAAATCATTTTAATTGCTACTATTCAAGTCTGGAATGCATTGTTCTCCAAATATATTTTTAAAAATTCATAAAAGTAAATGGAATTCCTTTCATAGGGCAGCAATTTTTTGTTCCTTAGTAGCTGAACAATTCATGAGGTCTAAGGGACAATAAATGTGGCTGGATAACAGTAAAGATGCTATATCCCCCCCCCCCTCCCCCCTTCACCAAATTCATTGGCGAGGGGATAATAAAAAGCATAATTGTTTATGAAGCCTAAGATGCTATAGAGTGCTCACATTCATGTGGTGCAATCAGATGCAATGGTTTTTGATATGTGAGTATTCATATTCTGTGAATCACTGAACTCTATTACTATACGCACCGAATGCAAACAACAAATATTCGTAAGTTTAAGAACTCAAGAATACCTTACCTTCAACAAAGTGAAATGAGAATTTGGTACAATGAAATGAAAGTTCTGCTTCTTTGACATATGCTGCAACTGCAAGAAAACAAATACAATACTGCAAAAATGTTGTTATAACTATTCAGGAATTCAAAGAGTATCACATGTACTACTTAAGAAAGTAGTCAACTACTTAGCAAGCTGTGTGTTTTTTCACAATTAGTGCTGATATGAATACCAATAATAATGAAAAAGATGAGTCACCTTCCTCCTTTGTCCAATCTATAGGCCATTTCCCTCGACCCCATAAGACAAAGCTGTCCCCCCCCAAAGCATCAAAATCCTGGCAACACCCCCGATTGAAGGGTGACGACAGTTTTAAATCACTACTGGTAGGCCATTGAATGCTTTAAACCAGACTAGAACTGCTTCTTCCAGTTGAGTGAACATTTGATCAACACTCTTTACAAAGACTCACCTATTCTTATTTTAGTATTAAATTGCTTTTGTAAGTGCCATTTTTGTTTGGTGATTGGCATGTTTTGACACCAAATATTGTCACTTCTATCATTATTATTACAGTATTATTTGATAATCAAAATGGGAAAATAAAATCTACAGAACCTTCTTAGCAATTGTGATATAATTTGACAATACAAGACAATCTCAGAGCAGTGTCACCAAGGTTGGATTAAGCCTTGCTAGGGCCAGAGGAAGAAAATAATTTGGGGCCGGTTTTAATATCAAGCCTGAGATGACTGGAATTTATGATATTTCGCATTCCTGGCAGAGATGTAGGAAATGAGGGGAGAGGAGTGGGAGTAGGGGGGCTGCATGGGAAAACCCTTCCCAATTAAATGCAAATTTCTTTTCGATTTGAAAAGTAGAATTAGGAAATTCCGAACAAAAAAATTGTAAAATTTAGTTACAATAGCTTAAAATTTGGTAAAATTTTCTCAAATTTTCCCAAAATTAAAGAAAATTTCCTGAAGATTTCCTGAAAATAAAAGAAATTTCCCCAAAATGTTTCAAACATTGAAGGAGATTTACCCATGAAATCTAAGCAGCAACTTTTGGCTTAACTAGAATATCCCGCTACATATATGTAAGTATCACGGCGTCTTTCCGTGGTTTATGGTTTACCTACAGTATGTAAACTTCCTGTTTAATTTAATCGCTTGACTATTTGTCACAGTTTGTGTGCTATCATGATGCGATGCGCTTTATTTTTTCCACCTAAAAATTACACCTCACGGCAACAGCGTCTCCAGATAAAAATAAACACACCCATCAAACATACACCCCCCCCTCATATCTCAAGGACAACGAGTTACGGCAATGGCATCTCCCAAAATAAAAGATAAACCCAAACCATACCTTGCATACTCCTATTTCTAACTTGTATTTACTTCACTCTACGCATAAACCCCATCAAACATATAGAATCGACGGTGTCTCCAAAAAAGAAAAAAAGTATACTTGCCGAGTGGCAGGGTATTCTCCCAACTTTTGATGAAAACTTAAATTACCAACTGACTGGTGCAATTTTTCATTCGTAACCAGGAAAGTTTGCTGGGTGACCTTTTAATGACCTATTCCCTAGCACTTTAATTTCCCCTATAATAAATAACATGATGTAATATCAATTTAGGATTTTTACCCATTTACCAAGCATCGGAGAGAAAAAATAATCAATTTCTAATTTCTGGAGGGCCGGAATCTTTGGGGCTGAGGGCAAGACTTACGAACGACAATTTCGAGGGGGCCAAAACAAGCAACGTCATGTCATCCATAGGGGGATCGGACTAAAACTGAAATGACCCTGTGCCCCTTTGGTGTCACAAATTATTGGCAACGTTCAAAGGAAATTAAACCTAGGTTTAAAACCCTTAAAGCCATACAATTACGGCAGCAGGTGGCTTGTGTCGTCCACTCAATCTGACGTCGAATTTTTGTTCAGTTCTACTGACTACACATACACTATCATATTACGATCAGCAACACTGTAAGAAATTTTTCGCGTAATTGGTTAGAATCGTTTTTTGGACCACTTACTTGCAATCATGAACTTCGAGTACTTCTGGTGCAAACACCTCGAAACGAATTGCCCCACAATGACAGCCACCGGTGTGTTTTACTAATTCCTTGTTTGACATTTTTTTTTTTTTTGCTGTTTTATTTGAAGTTTAACCTAGCAAACAATGAAAGAGCGACACCTTCCTAAAGTGGTGGTATTCAATCATTAACTTAGTTCTCAGGCTGCTTGATTCACTGGAAAAGAGCTCAAAATAACAAATTTCCAGGGCCGCCGACCAAGCCGCCGACATGGGAGGTGAAACCGGGAAAATAACCCCGAGCCCGGTGTTCTAGGGGGCCCGGGTCATAAGGGATCATACGCATTAATTTGGGGCCCGGATTCTCAGTTTTCCCCGCGATTCCTCTCAACGTCCCTGCAAATTCCTGATATATTTTTAATTATGAAATCAATCCTTTTAAAAGGCAAAAGTGGAGTACTTTATAATTAAATATCTATGCACAGCGACAGATCCATCAATATCTCTATATTGCTTTTTTGTTTTACGTAAATTAGTCGTAAAATTGTTACATTGTATTGTTTAACCATTTTATATTTCATTATCACTTTGGTAACTTTTTAAAAGTTCTATAACATGCAACAGAGACAATATTAGCCGAAAAGTTGACTAAAAATTATGAAAGTAACAACAATTTTAAGCAAAATCAGTTAAAAATTGATCAATTTACAGCTTAATTTTTTTAAGCATCCTGGCAATCGGATGTGAAATTGTTTATGCCAACTTGTTATGTATTTCGTAATTACAGACCGACTTTGATATTTTGTATGTAAATCGTTTAATTTTTCAATCGTCTATCATAATTCTACGAAGGGGCCCAGAAAAAGATTATTTTATCACTCAGTTTAAAAGTGAGGACTTACATTTGAAGTTAATCACCCAGTCATATCACCGATACCAAACTTAGAATAGGGGCCTAAACTAATAACTCATCAACCTTTAATCAGCGCAGCTGATCATGCATAACTCAAAACTAAACTGCTAAAAGTGCTATTTTCAAAATTAACAATCTGACCTTACTCAGATTTTAACTCTTTTAATCCATGTAAGAATTACGTAAATTACGTGGAATAGAAGCGTATCTAGCGTTATGTAAGATCTTCATGAAATAAATTCGAGCTGCAAATGATTTATACCTCCGAAAAATGAAACAAAGATATATTCTTTAGAGAGGGGACGTTTCAGAGTTGCAGACAGCTGGAATTTTTCTGACTATAAAGAATGCAGAAATGCTACCAAAAGACAGTTTTTTTAATCATAATTTTGCAAATCACTTATTACCGACCTCCGTGGTGTAGTGGTTTGTCCTCTCACTCGCACGTTTCGGGTTCGTATCCCCGCAGTTCACTGCAACCAGAGAGTCCACAACAGGTTATCAAAGGCCGTGGCCGTCTTAATAGAATGTCCAGCATTGGATGCTTTCGGAACGTTAAACATTACTATGCTATGCTTTTGGGGAGTGGGGTCTTTGACTCTCAAGCTCCAGCATCTTCCAAGCCCTGAAAAAGATAAATGTTACAAATAGGCATATTTTTATCGTAGTTTTGCAAGTTATTGGGGAAAAGATGGGGAGGGGATACACACTCGTTTTTGGTTCCGATACTATCAGTATTAGGAACCTATGCAGTCGTCTGCCAAAATGTATGTATGTGACGCTTTGCTTGTAAACACGATATCTCCTGAACAGTACATATATTTGGCACATAGATAAATCATGACCCATAGATGGTCCCTCTTATTTTATTTACCGATATCGTGCATATTAATGAGTGGGTGGGACAAAATGCATGCTCATATTTTGATAGTCATATATCTGTTTTGCATCTTCTTTGGCATAAATAAGGTTTTAGGATTGTTGTAGATGCCATCTTATAAAAATGTTCCAAATCACTGATATGAGTTGTGGGCAAGCATAATGTGGTTTTACTAACAATAGCTTGTAAAACTGTATCTTGTGAACCATGTCAAATTTGGCTCATTGAATAATCGTGACGGTCCCTATTGGTTTTGGTGTCGATATCATACATATTAATGAGTGGGTGGGGCTTAGTTCAAAAATCTTGAAATTTTTAAATCTTTACAAGTGTATCCCAGTTTTGCTTCTTATGTGGTATGCTTATGCCAGTTAAAATGATAGTTAATTAATCTATATATGTATATATATATATATATATATATATATATATATATATATATATATATATATATATATATGTATAGATATATGTACATGTTGTTAAAATGTCAAATTTAATTTATATATATATATATATATATATATATATATATATATATATATATATATATATATATATATATATATATATATATATATATATATATATATATATATATATATATATATATATATATATATATATATATATGACTCCACCCACAACCTATAAATTTCTATAAAAATTTATCTTTATTTTAAAAACCAATTAATCTCTTTTATACTGTTGTGAATTACTACCCTTTCATAAACCAAAGTTCCTTTTTTCATTCTCTGCAATAGCATTTTTGTTCTCCCAGGACGTAGGACTAGATGAATTAATAGACGGTGGCAAGAAGTGCATTCTTTCTCAATCGCAACAGTTGCAAAGGATGCTTCACGGGTTGGGATCTTTCTATTGACTTTGTAAAATTATTTAAAAGCTTAAAAGAAATAAATACTTTGGTCCTAGTGGTCATATCATGACATTGGTAAGTTAGATGTCCCAGGTCCAATTCTCGGCGGGTCATCATCCATCAGTTCTTCACAGGTGGATTAACTCTATATTAATTCTACAGACATCCGTGGTTAGTGATTTGTCCTCTTTCCCGCACGTCCCGTGTTCGTATCCCGGTGGGTCTGCAAACAGTGAGTTCACAACTTGTTATCAAATGCCCATGGCCGCCAGTAATATAATGTCCAGAACTGGATGCTTTCGGGATATAACATAAGTGTTGAAGAGGATGTAACATACCCAATATATTTATCTTCATTTTAAAACAATGTAAAACTGGTCAGTTTAAAAAAGATATTGATAGTGTATTAGCACCAACCAAACAATGATTCATTCCCACAACTATAGGGAAGGTGGAAAATTGACATCAACGAGTCATTCGCACAATGGGGCTCAAAGCTGCTATTGCTTTAAACATGACCTGTAAACCTTAGCAAAGATTAGTTAATAAAGCCAATAATTTTTCCTCTAATTTCATTTCCTACTGTGAACAACAGTTGAGACCCCTTAGGGGAGGGGGTAGGGGTCCACTGGAATAACGTAAGGCCTTATGAGCTCTCTTTTGATCAATAGTACAATGGGCACTATATTTGATACACAGATGCATTTTCCAGAATGTTACTTGTGCCTCTCCCCCCACCCCTCTCACACACACACAACTTATCTCCAGCTTGGAATTCAGCACCCCACAGCTTGAATTCAGCCCTCTCCAAACCCCAAAGCTTGGAATTAAGCCCCCTCCCCACAGCTTGGAATACAGCCCCACAGCTTGAAATTAAGCCCCCACACAACTTGGAATTAAGCTCCCACACAACTTGAAATTAAGCCCCCGCACTGAGTTTGGAATCATGCCTCACAACAATCTGGGATTTAAGCCTCGCAAAGTTTTGAATAAGGCCCCGTCACAGCATGAATCAAGCCCTACACACAGCTTGGAATTAAGCGCCCCATCTTGGAATTTACCTCTCACAGCTTGGAATTGAACCCCCAGCTTGGAATTTAGCCCCAGCTTGGAATTAAGCCCCTCCTCGCCCCCTCCCACATTGCTTGGAATTAAGCCTCCACACAACTTGGAATTACGTCCCAACTGGCAGAACTCACAATTAAGTCCCTGCACTGAGCTTGGAATTAAGCACCCGCCCTGCACTGAACTTGGAATTAAGCCCCGCACGCAGCTTGGAATCGGGGTTTGTCATAGGAACAATCCCTATTGGAATTAGGCTCGGCAGACAGCTAGGAATTGGGGATTTGTCATAGAAATGATCCCTGTTGGAATTAAGCACCGCACAGCTTCGAAGCCCCCACAGCAACTAGGAATTAAACCCCGCACTGCTTGGAATTAAGCACCCGCCCAGCTTGAAATTAAGCGCCCGCCCAGCTTGAAATTAAGCGCCCGCCCAGCTTGAAATTAAGCGCCCGCCCAGCTTGAAATTAAGCCCCCGCTATATTTCATGACTCCACTCAGATCTCTCAAGTTGCATATATATTCATTACATTTTTAATACGCTCGATGCCTTCCACCTGTCGAAATATATGTAATCAAATGTTTCCATGCAATTATAAATTCCTAAAGTTACAGATAAGTGTCTCTATTATCAAATTCTTTCATTCATTCAGATTCATGGCTTAATAATCATTAGCAGATAATCTATGTTTAATTATCTATAAGCTTGGGCAATTAAGAGACCTTCGTGATCTAGTGGTCATAACATCAGCTTGACAATCTAGTTCATTTCCTGGTGGGTCTTTAAATTTTATAACATCTACAAACAAAAAATTGTTTCAACAAAATATTTAGACTTTCCCTTAAGATCTGGACTATTACATTTTCATTATTAAATAAGTAAATGATTAATCTTTTTCTTCCTCCCCTGCACCCAAACATGCACTTTAAAGTGATATTTAAAAAAGATCAGAATATTCTTTGAACCAATAGGCTTCTCTTATTTCCACTCCACCCCTTTATGAGATATGCCATACAAGATCAATGACCCCAGCCTAATTCATGGATGAAGTTTGAGAGCATGCATATGCAGAGATGGCAAGAGTTTATTAAGCCATTTGTATGAGTATGAAATGCCCCTCTCCCCTCCAGTAAGAAATAGGACCTATTATTTCATCAAAAAAAATTATTAAAAATAATAATAATAATAATATAATATAATAATAATAATGATAATAATGATGATGATGATGATGATGATGATGATGATGATGATGATGATGATGATGATGATGATGATGATGATGATGATGATGATGATGATGATGATGATGATGATGATGATGATGATGATAATAATAATAATAATAATAATAATAATAATAATAATAATAATATAAATAAAAGAAATAATTTTTTTATAAATTTTTTTTTCTTTAAATAATAATGATAAAAAAATATTAAAAAAACCTCTCATGATGTATTTGATTAGTTTTTGTGATGCAGGAGGTAGAGGATTTTTTTAGGTGAGTTATCGCAAAAAAAGCTCGGGAATGGTGTTTAAAGGTAAGAGGCGAGGAAAGCTCTGGCGAAGGTGAGCATGCTATGACTGTATGAGCGGGATGTGCTTGACAGGCGGGTGATCTAGGCTTTGTAAAAAAAAAAAAAAAAAAGATCAATAAATCACTTAAAATCAAACACAAAGTTCACAAATTCAATTGATGAAAAGAAGGAAATATTAAATTATATATTAAATATTCAATTACGATGTTGAAATTTACTAGGATAAGCATCAAGGCTACCATTTCCCCTGAAAATTAAGAAATTTGGGCAAAATAGTATTGGATAATCACGCCAGTGAAGTTATAAAAATGGTCACATATGCTTAAAATGCAAATATCACCTGCATATTTTGCTGGTAGTTTGACGCCAATTTTTGTACCACAATTTCCCCTCTTGAAAACACAGATTTGTTCCCTCAAGCAATTTTTGCTACACCAGCAAACAGAAAAAATGTCTCTACGAAGAAGACAGCTGGAGCATAAAGCTAGTTACTTCTGCTAGTTCATGCATGCATGGTTGGATAATGGCATAACACAGTAGCATGGCAATTTTTGAGGTGGGTGGAGGGGGCTGAAGAGGAATAATAAAAGGCGCCATAATATTCTTATAAAACTCTGAACAGCAACTCCCAACCTTATTGTTACATAGTGTTCGGCAGGAGCATAGGAAGCATCACCTTTTTCAGGGGTGGGGAGGGGCAAAAGAACTCCAGTCATAAGTGGAAAATTTGTACTGGTAAATTAAATTTCATCACTTGACTTTGCTGCTAATAGGAAAATCTTCAATTTTCAGGAAATCCATGCCAAAAAGTGTCTCTTTAAGCCTACCCGCACCCAACTTAAGCCTCAAAACTCAGGTATGACAATTACCAACCTGAATTCCTGTTCAGTGTATTGTTTCCACTCCAAACAATGACTGTTTATCTGCCACTCCCATGCACACAACAGCCAAGTAGCCCAAGATGATTTGTGTATAAGATTACAGAAAGCCAGTGCTGAGTAGTTGGGTTACTTTTGTGATTGAAATCACTCATCTGTGTTAGGTATCTTAGTGGGACTTTTTATTTGTATGATATGCCTGAGCTGATCTGTGCATTAACTGTGAATGATTGACAGACCATTTCTCCTATGGAAAGATATTGCTTCATGCTCCTTTAATTTTCAGGAAATCTTTAATCTTGGGAAATTTCCTTGTTTTTGGGCCCTTAACTTTTGTTTTAACTTAAGAAATTTTGTTCATTTTTGTGCCAATTTCTTCGACTTTCGGAAAATTATGTTCATTGTTGAGCACTTTCCTTCACTTGTAGGCAGTGGTGTAGCTTTTTCTTTGATTTTGATGAAATGTGAATTTGTGGACAAATTTCAAATAAATCTACTAAATTTTTCTTCACTTGAATCTTTATTTTTGGGATATTTTCTATGATTTTTGCCATTCATTTCCCTTAAAACTTTGGGTGAGCTGTTGTCAATATAGTTCATCTTTGGCAATTTTATTCATTTTTCAGGAAGTTTTCGTCATTTTTAGGTAATTTTTTTAATTTTGAGGAATTTTTTTGAAAATGTGTTGATAAATTTACCTTCAAGTTTACCAACTGTTTCAATATTAGGGTAATACAATTTTACCTCCCAACCAGGATAAAAGAAAAGGTGAAATCTCAGGTCATAATAGTTTTTTCTATATCCTTTTTGCACAGCAAAACAGTTTGTGTGTGGTGAGGGGGGAGGGGAGGGGTGGGAAGGGAAGGGGGGAGGGGGTGGGAGGGGAAGGGGGGGGGGGAGGGCTATCCATAAAATCCTCCCTAATGGTCCCTGTACTACCAACAAGGTAAAGGAAAATTTCACTCCATTATATTTAAACTAATTGGTTTTCCAAAATGTCAAGCAGGTATTGAGCCACTGAAGGAGCAAGGCCGGATGAATGCAGGTGGCACATGACCCCTTCCCCCAAATCAGTAAACCAATGATCTTTTTAATGGCATTAATTACAGTGTAAGATAAGTTGTATTTTCTTTTTGTGGTAGAAAAAAAACTACAAAATGAAAAATGATGTTTCTCTTATATTTAGCTTTATAAAGCCTCCACACAACCCCATTTTACATTAGTTGTTCGGCCTCTTAAAGTTTCAAACAGTCAGACCCAACCTAAAACATAACCAGGTCGGGTCAGACTTTTCCTCTTTATTTTGAAAATCTTAGTTGTTGTGGAAGTTGGTGCTGAGTATCATGTTAGCAATGGATAAAGTCCTTATTGTGTGCTTATTTTAAATAAGATAAAGTGGTTTCACTATTTGCTACAGAAAGTTTGTGGTCATAATTTAATTGCTGGAACAAATTTTTAAGGAGAAAGAAAAGTCATGATAATATACAAAAAGAGATGGCTTCTCTTCTAGAGTGAAATACAAGTCACCTTGTCAATAACCAGAACCAAAAGGTTTTGTGGTTCCGATGTTTTTTTTTTCACAAGCTGATTGATTTGCAAAAGTTATATTAACCGTCATGTTATTGTATATCATGAAATATTTGTTCCATATTTATTCATAAGCCACACCACACCCACCATGCAATAAAAATGGGACAACATTAGCATTTGCACAATAATTAACAACATTATCATAGCAAATATGATGCAAAAATGGTTGCTCATTTAATATTTCAAGAATTTGTCTGTAAGCCCCGCCTACTCATTAATATTCATATCACTACCCTAACATTAGAACTTATGTACAGACCATGACATATCTGTGTACGTACCTGATATAGCATAAATCTGATGTATCGTTCATGGGGTACGTATGGTGTTTACATCATTTAGCACTTTCACATTAAGCCATAACCACCATGCATATTAATGACATCTGCTGATAACATAAGCATGTACACATCATGCCCAATATGACGCAATACGGATATAGTTGCTAATTTATCACTTTTTCAAAATTTTCACTGTAAGCCCTGCCCACTCATTAGTATGCATGATATCACAACTAAACACAATAGGGCACATCTACAGACCATGGGCTTTCTGTGTACCAAATAGTATGACACGAATCAAGATTACCATTCTTTAAATATTGTGTTTACAAGCTCTCTTCAGCAAAATAATCACTAGGCATCTTAATGAAATTCAAGATTTTTACATTAAGCCCCGCATACTCATTAATATGCAAGATATCAACACCAAAAGGACACATCTACTGACCATGGCCTATCTGTGTACCACATATGAACTAAATCTCATGTACAGTTCTTGATATTGTGTTTACAAGCTCTTTTCAACAAAATCATGTGAAGCCCAGCCCATTATGCATATTAATGATGTTCAATGTTTTTACATCATGAACATGTACACACCAGCTAACATCATAATTATCCTAAATATGAAACAAAACAGACATGCGGTTGTTAAAATATGAACATTTCCAAGATTTTTACATTAAGCCCCGCCTACTAATTAATATGGATGACGAAAACAATAGGGCACATCTAAGGGCCGTGGGCTATCTGTGTATCGAATATGACATAAATCCAGTTAACCATTCTTGAAATACCATGTTTACAAGCTTTTTTCAGCAAAATCATATTAAAGCCCGCCCACTACGCATATCAATAATATTCAACGTTTTTACATCATGAACATGTACACACCAGCTAACATTATATGTACACCAAATATGAAACAAAACAGACATGCGGTTGTTAAATATGAACATTTCAATATTTTTACATTAAGCCCTGCCTACTCATTAATATGCATGACATCACCATCAAAAACAATAGGGCACATCTACGGTCCATCTGTGTACCACATATGACATTAATCCAGTTTACCATTCTTGAGATATCGCGTTTACAAACTGGCTGTCACACACACATAAACACCATTATGACTGCATAGATAAGTTCCTGATGCTATAGCATCGGAACCAAAAAGGAGAAGAGAAAAAACACAAAAGTTTGCTCATTTCTCTCCCGTTTGATACCATATATTGTGATGAATAAATTGATTCCATCTTTGGTGCATTTCTTTGTAACAGAAACCATGCTGTCTAATCAATCATATATGGTACCGGTTTCACAGTAAGGGATACAGAATATCAACGAAATAAGTAATAGGCCTAAGTAATTTACATCAGAGATCAACTTGACAGAAAAGAACATCCACGGTGCATTGTCTTCAAAAATGTGTAATGTATTTTTCTACATAAAAATATTTCAATGAATTCACTGCTTAAGAAAATGTTTACTTGAAATGGATGGGAATCAAAATAATTGAAATCACATTTACACTGAAAGCTTTAGCAGCTATCAAGGTCCCTTGCACCTTCCGCCTTTCATATGTTGACATCAAAACTTGTGGCAGGACACCCCCTTCCCCCTCCTCCACAAACACACTTTTTAGATGTTGACTACACCACTGGTTGCCTATGATTTCGAAGTAATTATGCCAAAGAGCAATAATGTGGTGATGTAATAATTTACATGATCACCAAAACAAAGTTATGTACTATGTAAGTTACACCCTTTCCAGGAAGCAGAGGATATCGAGGGTATTTTTCAGTGCAGGTTTAAAACTGATCAATTTAATACATTCTGGTAGAATATTGCAGATGTTGATATATATTTTTCTTTCCTTCACAATAACTGCGAGGGATATTTCTCAAGTCCCCTGGATTGTCAAGAATGACATACACAGTACAACATTCACTTAGTGATGATTTCTTTTATGTACATAAACATATTTGAACTTTTTTGTGAATATAATAAATTATGTGATGCAGACCTTTTTTTTTTAAATGATTGGTTTTCTTCTTCAGTAATTCTTGTATGACCCAACAAGCAAAAATTTTTTTTTGTAACCACTGAAATACAATCTGCAGTCACTCAAGCTCTTTCATTCATGAACTCAAATTTCAATTTATGATTAATTTTTATATTAAATCTCAAGCATCTATGAAGCAGGACATTTTGCTTTTTAAATTATGAAAAGTTTTCCTCTCCATAATAAAAAATAAAAACACTTCTGGTTCTTTCCAGGGCCATGAATACATTGTATATCAAAAATGTTGTTTTCAAGGGAAAATTGGAAAGAGGTAATGCAAGAAACGATATGAATATCTCAGATAATTTTCATCTCAAATTGATCATAAATGAGATTGCCATCCAACTTGTTTTGTAAGCAGACTATAGACACACATCTATCAAGTGATAATCACCTTTGTTTTCCTAAAAGAATAAAATACAAACTTCCTGTTCTTTTAGCATCATGATAACCCATAAATACTGTCTTCATCATTGACTTGAATTAAATTTAAATAAGCATGATTATATGATAACCTACATTTGCAAGATTCTACATAAGGTAAAATGACTATTAAAATATTAATTTAACTATAATCTGTAAGTAAATTTATGAATATCTCAGAGATTGCCTTTAATTTGTTTTGAAACCAGATTGTAAAGAGTTATGCATTAATCAGCAAGCAATCACCTTTGTTGTCCTCAAAAAAAAAACTTAAACTCAGTTCTTTTCAGTGTCATGATTACATTGTACGATCAAAAAATATTGTCATCATCCTCAACTTAAACTAAATATCAATAAGCATGATTATCTAATAATAATAATAATAATAATAATAATAATAATAATAATAATAATAATAATCTAAATTGGCAAAATTCTATATATAAGGAAAAATTAATCCAACTTTATTCTGAAGGTAAATCTATAAATATCTCAGACATTGCCTTCAATTTGTTTGCAATCATATTGTAACGAGCATCTATTAGCAAAAAAATCACCTACCTCCTAAAAAAAAAACTGCAACTAGGTTCTTTCCACTGTCATGATTACATTGTACGTCAAAAGTGTTGTTTTCTTCTTGAAATTAATTAAGGTTTCAATAGGCGTGATTAAATAATGATAATTCAAATTTGCATGATTATATTAAGGAAAAATGGACACTGATTTTTGAAAAATAAATAGCTATTATATGTAAGCAAATTTATCAATGCTTAAGATCATTTTCCCCTCAAATTTATCAAAAAGAAATTGCCTTCAATTTGTTTTGCACCAAAGTGTAAGGAGTTACCTATTGATCAATAAGAAATTACCCTTAACTTCCTTCATGTCCCTCCTTCATCTTCTTATCTTTTAAAATCTTCTACACAACAGAAAAATATCTAATAATTTTCAAATCTTTCTATTTCCCGTAGCGCCGCCACTGGGTGTAATATACAAATGTCAACTTCTTTGGAGAAGAAAAGTACTAATAATGCTGAATAGTTTTAAAAATATGTTTATATGATCCTCCCTCACAGGAGCTTTGCAAGACCCCTTATGGAGTATTGACGCCAAGCTATAGCAGATGCTGGCTACAGCGACTACCAGGCTTGTGTGCCAAGAACACTGCAAATTAGGCAAGGATTGATTATATTTATTAAGACGGGTTCCTTTTCTCTTGATTCCTATGGAAAAAAAGTATTGGACTTGATCATACAACGTACAGTGTGTTCAACTTTCTGATATATGCTTGATAAGGTTTGAAGCTGATAATCAAAATAAGCCAGGTTGTTGGAGAAAGGAATGACATCCTTTAGCTAATCTTCTAAATATTTTCCTTAAAGATAGTTGCCATACATGTTTCTATTTGATACATAAACACAATTGAAACACATAATTTAAAATAATGACAAAATTTGATTAATTTTCCCTACATTTAAGAAATTTTGTGAATAGATAAAAAAAACTCACACACAGAGCTTGATGATATCTGTGTTAGAGAGGTTTATCGACCCCTCCCCTCTGACAAACTCCAACCTCCATTCAAACACCAACCTGAATGAAAGAGGTTAAATCAAAGCTGCCTTAATAACACTTTCTTCAGATAAATCACAGTTCATTTCTTCCTAATTATTTACAAGTGCATCTGTGTTTGTTACAGTATCCACCTTGTCACAACTCACAGGCTGTCTGCCAATTGTAGATGAGCTGTTGCCCGGGGAACAAAGCTCCTTCATTTCTTCCTGACTATTTACAAGCAAGTCTTGCATGTTCGTTACAGTGTTCCCATTGTCAACATTCACAGACTCTCTTGCAACCATAGATGAACTAGTGCCCGTGGAACAAGGCTCCCTTATTCCTACTTGACTATTTACAAGCGAGTCTGCCATGTTTGTTAGAGTATTCCCATTGTCACAACTCGTACACTCTCTTGTAATCATAAGTGAGCTGCTTCTGCCCGACAAACAAGGCTCCCCCATTTGTTCTTGAACATTTTCAAGTAAGTCTTGTGTGTTTGGTACAATATTCTCCTTTCTCAGAGACTCTCCAGCTAGAGTTGATGATCTGCTCCCTTGGCAAAAAGGCTTCTCAGTATCATGGGGGTAATGGGCATCATTACCCTGGATGGAAATGCCACAATGATTCTCCTTTACTCCAGGGATCCCCTTAACTTCAGCATCATTGAATATTTCATCCTTCTGGGTGTCCAAAGGCAGACAAGTTTTCCTTGTTTCTCCGGATGAGGTTTGAGATGCTTCCTTAGAACAATTCTCCTCACTGGTACAGGATTTAAGGCTAGAATCATTCGCGATGCAATTCCTTGACGTATCATTCCTCTCACGTGTTGACTTCGCATCACTACCTTTGCTGTGTGCTTCATATCTAGGATTGTAATCATTTTTAGATGAATTCTTGCTTCCTTCTCCTGATGATTTTTTTTTAGGAATGGTTGCTGTCTTACTGCTGGATGACTTATTTTTCAACAGCTCTAAATAGACCTGATTGGATATGTTAATTTGTATTGTCCTGACAGAGCCGTCTGGATAACTTATGGTCATTGTCTTTAATGTAGACTCCTCATCTTGGTTCCCTGAATGTCCAGAAAGATTTTCCTTTGACTGATTGTCACTTTTTAAATTTGAATCTAGAGTTTTTGAGCTAGTCGCACTATCTTGGTTGATGATTTTCTCACATTTGCTGGTATTACTATTGTTAATAGAGTCCACACTACCATTTTCCATTTTAATTACTTGCCTCACCCCTTCCACTTCATCACCCGCATCTTTTGAAGGAATTACCTCATGTCTGTACGTCTTATCTTCCAAACCATCTTGACTCTCTGGATCCACCTCCTTTTTCACTTTAACTGTTGAGATTTCTTGTCCATTACCTATAATGCCCCTGTCACTCTGAGACATCTGTCTTAGATTTATGTCTTCAACTTTAATGTTTCCCACGCCTTCTTCCTTGCTATCCCCATCCACTTTTGTTGTTTTCATTATAGGAACAGTTTCAGAGCATAGCCCAGCACCATTGTTTGGCAGCGTTGAAGCACTTGATATGATAGTTTTCTCAGACTCGTCACTTCCTACAAAATCCTTTTCTAAAATGACTGTTCCTGTTGGGAGCTTGTTCATTTTAGTAAGAACTACTTGTGCCGTTTTCATCCTTTTTAAGAGACGCACAAATCTCCGTTTAGCTAACAGTTTCTCTTGAGGTGACATCTTGTTAACTCCTTTCATCCAATTTACAACAACCTTTTCTCGTCTGTCGCCTTTAGTTTTTGTACCAATTTTCTCAATGGACTTTGGCAACCTTATTTCAGGAAATTTCCGTTTCTTTGCCGTGTTCTTCCTTTTCTTCTGTGAGATGATTTTCTTTTCTTTTGTTTTAGACTTTGTTCTCCAACTGAGCTGGGATAATGCTTGAAACACAGAGCTGGAAATATGAGATAACCATTGATATCCTATGGAACGAAAAAATGAAACACAATATCAATCACTCCTGATAAATATCTATAAAATAAATATAAAAAATATTATGACTATTGTCTTTAAAGTTAATCTCTTTCTTACCTACCGTTCTTAACTCTATGCCATACATCTTTTGCACTGCCTTTCCTTTGAAAAAATTGTCATCTTCTCTTCTCTTCTTCCATTGGTTCTTTGCACTTTCCCTGTCTTTTTTCTCACCCACACCAATAAACAATTTACAAAAGGCATTACAAAAACAGTCAGACAATTGTATTCATGAATTCCTTTACATTTGTTACAACACACACACATTAGATGGAGTGACAAATAAACAATTAAAAGTTGATGACCAGAGAGAGCAAATACAAAACAAATAAGCGATAAAATAACGAGTAGGAGGTGGAAATGGCTGGGGCATATGCTTCACAAGACCATGGAAATAAGTGTAACATAACATTGACCTAAGCCTGGAGGGATAGAGGAAAGAAGCGGATGCCCCAAAACAATGAGGCAGCGAATAGTGGAGAAAGAGAAGACCAAAGTTGGGTGACTTCCTGGGGAACAGGCAGATCAGCATCTGACAGAGATGGCTGGAGGCATTCTGTGGAGACCTTATGCGCCATTTGGCAGGAACCAGATAGATGAGGTGAGGACACATACATTATGTTCTTAGATTCTTACCATGCTTGGTAACCAGATGTACTAGTTTGTCCTTCCAGTTCGCACACCATATCTTGCATTTCTCGCACATGATGTGATATAATCGCAAATGTTGTAACAATGCTAGTTGATCAATGAAAGTCATGTTGCATACGTAGCACGAGTGCCCACCAGGAACAACTCTCATTAAGTTTTTGTAAGGGATTACCGAATCTCCAGCGGCAGTATTTGTAGCTGTCGGAAAAAGAAACAAAACACATTTCTTGCATTAAAAGTCACTAAATGTCTAAATAGCTCTGAATTATGAGCAAAAGGATTAACAAAATTGATGACCAGCAATGGGCTTTAAAATATAGCAAAAATGTGGTTTAAAGTTAATTTTGACTGGGTATTTAAGTGTTTTTCAACAAAACACGACATGTAAAATATTGCTGATTTTGTTTCTGTTGCTTTGCAGGTGTTTTGACCATAAACGTCAAACAACACAATACAGCAAATTGCAAAAGATTCAATTTTCCAACCACCTTTCATGATACATCAACAATTTTAAACCGCTTGTCTGACTGTTGTTTTGCCTCATAACGTTAACATTAAGGTCTATGAACAATAGAGATAATATCAGTTGTACTATGTGAGCTATCAAAAACAGTGAAAAAAGCAAAACTTTTCAATAGATGGTTAAACACTTTACAACTTCTTGAATTTTCTAGTCTCAATATGCAAATTTTAAAGGTACTACCCAATTTCCTTAACATCTTACTCCTTATGTTATTACATGCTGTGTTTTAAATGGCTATGAAGAAGTCCAGCAAATTCAACAAGTTTTTTAATGAAATCTTTCCCCCACCCGGGAAAGATTCTCTTAACATTTTTAAGTTTAAGCAAACATCGCAAACAAAACACATCCCCTCGCTGCTAATATCGCACTTTCCACCCTCTGTCTCACATGCTATCTCACCCTCTGTTCCACATGCCATCTCACCCTCTGTATCACATGCTATCTCATCCTCTGTATCACATGCTATCTCACCCTCTGCTCCACATGCTATCTCACCCTCTGTCTCACATGCTATCTCACCCTCTGTTCCACATGCCATCTCACCCTGTCTCACATGCTATCTCACCCTCTGTATCACATGCTATCTCACCCTCTGTTCCACATGCTATCTCACCCTCTGTCTCACATGCTATCTCACCCTCTGTTCCACATGCCATCTCACCCTGTCTCACATGCTATCTCACCCTCTGTTCCACATGCTATTTCACCCTCTGTTCCACATGCTATCTCACCCTCTGTTCCACATGCTATCTCACCCTCTGTTCCACATGCTATCTCACCCTCTGTTCCACATGCTATCTCACCCTCTGTTCCACATGCTATCTCACCCTCTGTCTCACATGCTATCTCACCCTCTGTTCCACATGTCATTTCACCCACTCTTCCACATGCCATCTCACCCTCTGTCTCACATGCTATCTCACCCTCTGTTCCACATGCTATATCACCCTGTCTCACATGCTATCTCACCCTCTGTTCCACATGTCATCTCACCCTGTCTCACATGCTATCTCACCCTCTGTTTCACATGCCATCTCACCCTCTGTATCACATGCTATCTCACTCTCTGTTCCACATGCTATCTCACCCACTATCTCACCCTCTGTTCCACATGCTATCTCACCCTGTCTCACATGCTATCTCACCCCCTGTTCCACATGTCATCTCACCGTCTCACATGCTATCTCACCCTCTGTTTCACATGCCATCTCACCCTCTGTGTATCACATGCTATCTCACTCTCTGTTCCACATGCTATCTCACCCTGTCTCACATGCTATCTCACCCTCTGTTTCACATGCTATCTCACCCTGTCTCACATGCCATCTCACCCTCTGTTCCACATGCTATCTCACCCTCTGTCTCACATGCTATCTCACCCTCTGTTTCACATGCTATCTCACCCTGTCTCACATGCTATCTCACCCCCTGTTCCACATGTCATCTCACCCTGTCTCACATGCTATCTCACTCTCTGTTCCACATGCTATCTCACCCTCTGTCTCACATGCTATCTCACCCTGTCTCACATGCTATCTCACCCTCTGTCTCACATGCTATCTCACCCTCTGTCTCACATGCTATCTCATCCTACATCCCACCCTAAAACAAAATCATACATTACATCCAGAAGTCTTTCCACCCATCTCCCATCCCCATTCATCTATCTCCCCCATTCACCTGCCATCCCCAATTCACCTACCATCCCCCATTTACCTACTATCCTCCATTTACCTACCCATCCACTTAACTACCAAATATAACATTAACCATTAACTGAAATCAGAATCTCCCTATGAAAACATGCTCAACATATTTTCCCTTATATAAAGTAGATAGGGTTGATGTATCAACCAAATCAGAATGAAAATTAATTGCAATTTAGTTTGAAGATTTATTGTTTATATTTCTATTTATCCCCAAGACAATTAATTACAAATTCTTTTGAGCCATCAGGCACTATTGTTTGACTATTCTTGTATCTTAGAACAAATATTTTAATTGCTATTCATGTTAGGTATGCATTTGTTTTTAGTTCTTTGGAGACAAGTCCCCTTTGTATAAATTTCTTTTCAAGCAAGCCACAAAAATAGTTGGAATTACTTTTCAAGGGCAGAAATCTTTTGTTCCCTAGTAGCTGAACTATACATGTGGTTGGACAGACAATGGATGTGATGAATGGATGGATGGACTGACGGACAGACAGACATGAATGGTAAAGATGTTACACCCCCTCTTCCCCAACTTTGTTGATAATAAAGGGATTGAAATTAAGGAAAGAATAAGAGGACATTTTGTGGTGTTTTTCCAATCATACATCTCACATCTCATATATACTAAAAATCTTCAAGCTCAGGTCAGCCACCTTACTTAAAAACTATAAATGCTGAGTAAAAAATTCAATTTAATTATTGTCCTACGTATTATCAGAATTTAAAGATCTTTCTATAAGGTCCTTGACCAGATGTTCATAGACCTTGAAAATTCAATGTTATATAAACATTAAGTTATATTCTCATACCAAACCTCAATTCAAGGACTGCAAAAAGTTGTCCAAATTGTATCCGATTTTAATGAGGTTTTGCTTCTTTCATGCTTAAAAAACTTCTTAGCAACTGACTTGATGTTGCTTTTACCATCCATAGGCCTGGTGGCTTTTCTCATTGACCAATGTGTGTGATCATGAAGCTGTACTTGAGGGGGCAATATGTAGGTTACTGCAACATTGGAGGCATATGCCCCATGTGCCCCCTGGTTCCTACGCTTATGGTTTGGTATAATTATAATGTAAGCTGGTGATGTTCATGCTGTAAAAACAATGAATTTCATTAATATGCATAGTGGGCAGGGATTAATATGATTTTGTTGAAAAGAGCTTGTAATTGGTCATTCCAATGTAAGTGCCAATGGACACTCAAGTACATCAGAAATAAAAAGATGAACTTGTGTATCTGTTCACAAAGATGTACTTACATTTCTGTTCACGTTAGACGTAAGTATGCTTTTTCGATGCCATCAAATTGTATAGTTGTTTACCCCATATAATTCTAAATTAAATTACAGATGGCAACCAATCACTACCTACTGTACTTGCATGAGAAGCTCAAAACCCACATCTCTATTCTTTTTATGTTTGAACCTCACCTTTCTTATCATTCCTCGTTGCTGATTGGTCAACCTTCTCCATTATTCCCAACTTTGTGAAGAGTTTCCTTGCTTGGAGAATATTGCTCACATTCACCACCTCCGAGTCTATTTCAGAGTGGCGGTTACCAAACAGATTTTCTAATGTTGCGCTCCAAATTGCAGCAGTTTGAAGCAAATTAGCAGCCAGGGGATCAGATGTACTTTCATCGCTTTGTAGGGTAACTATGTCCCCTATTTCACTCTCAGATATATACACTGTGACATCTTTGTATGTTGTAAACCCTCCTTGCAGTGCATCTTTTTTACCTAAAACAAAATCACAGAGCAACCTTTAAAGTTAAGAGTAAATTGATTGAAATATAACTCCTCATGTATTCTTTGCAAGCTGAAAGATAGATATAATGAACGTCATGTCAGTATCCCAATCCCATCAAACCATGCTGCTGGTAGCAATGAATGAGTGGAAAACATTACTGATGCTGCAAACCTTTACTACTTTCTAGTTTTTATTCAAGATCTCTTTATATCTATACAAAGTATTTAAAGATGCATCTCCATACTATTGAAATTATTTCCATTATATTGATCAAATTGTAAAGGTTGTATTCCTAATAACAAGAGGGGCTGAAAAAAATCAGATTCTAAATTGTATAAGGTAAATCCATACTACAGCCAGTAAGGCTCATCAGGCCCATGCTTATCCTATTTCCTTGGCGTAAGTGGATGAGACCACATGGCTTCCCCTGGATATGACGCCAGTCCCTTGCAGGTTAACATCCCAGCAGTGCTTGTACTTATTAAACAGCTGAGCTAACTGGAACAAGAAGAGTAAGTCTCTTGCTCCAGGGTGTGCATACTGGAAATTCAAAATACTTAGTACATGTTAGTATGCAGTACATCAGCATGAATTGTACCACATACCAAATCAGAAGACTGGCAGATTAATGGGAACTTACCGTTATCATGAAGAATCTCATGCACTGCTATGTCATAAGCACTTCTGAAGTCCACCTTACAGACCGAACAGAAGAAGGGTTCGTGCAAACCCTCATGTTGGGCCAGATCACTTCTGGAGCTAAAGTTCAATCCACACTTAATGCAGCAGTAGAGTCTTTTGCTTTTGTGAATCTGCACATGAAACAGTAAGTTGTTAAAGGTTGGCCTCTCCTGTCCACAGAATCGGCACACCAAGCTATGTGTTTCTTCATGTACTCGACAAGTTTCCTCCTGGTCAAATAGTTTGTCACAGTATTTACACTCTTTCCATTCCTTTGTCTTGTATTGTAAATAATTAGTGTCACCTTTGGTATTAAAATGTGGAAAAGAGAGAGAATTTAAATTACGCTCCAAGGTCGAAACTGACAATTTCTGTTGAAGAAACAAGAGCTAAATCTGATGTAAAACTTCATTATTAAACTAGAATATCAGCACTCTCTGTGGAGCACATACTTCCACCCATTGCAATTCTAACATGCATAGAATCATTTTAGAGTTTATTCGATTCCCATACCCAATATAATTTTAGAAATCCTAGGCCCACCAAGATTCATCCCCCACGTTTTGACCTGTAAGGATCATTTGCATTCTGAACACTTGAAGATTATCTTCTGACTGATTTCTTCTAAGGCCCATATCATTGTTTTCAGTTTCATTCAGGCTAAGCATTCCTTGTTTGAAATCCTTTTAGTTAAGATTCACGTTCCATCAATTCCCATTCATGGTAGAAACTTAATTGTTTTTATTTGATTGAATCTTCAGTCCAAGAAATTGATTTTTAAATTTCTTTTTGTAGGATAAATTTATTGTTCACCACATTCCATTGGAAAATTTCAACTATGTCTTGAAAAACCTCACCCTAAAAATCCCCACCCATTGATTTTTGCCCTTCCATGTACCAATATGTACCCAATTTAAATCCTGAGTTCTTTAAGCAATAATAAAACCACACATCAAATCTAATCCAAATCCAATCATCAGTTCTTGAGATATTCTAATGATAGACAACTACACCCTAAAATGTCCCCAACCCTCCATTTGGGCCTTTCCCAATCTTCTTCCTTCAGCAGTATAAAATCCACACACCACTTTTAATTAAAATCTAATCATCAGTTCTTGAGATATCTTGAAGGCAAACAGACAAACAGAGGCGAAAACATAACCTCCGTCCAACTTTGTATTTGTAGGTGGAGGTAATTAGTTATATCAAAAAGTGTGTATATATTCACTTATTACTTGATATAGAGTAAATATTTAGGTGCTAGAAGTTACATAGGGTAAATTCAGTAAAATATCAAGAAGTGAATATTCAACTTCAGGTAACATCACTGAAATTGTTTCTTATATGAATGTTCATGAATATGCAAAATTCAAATTAAAGTCAAATCGTTCAAATCAAATCAAGTTTTGCTAATACCCATCCCAAATTTTAAGATTTTGGGTAAAACAATTATTATTGGTGCATTTTGGAAGTCAACATCAGAATATCATAACCAGGAATATTCTACAACCCCATGTACAAAATGGAACGCTTTTTCCAATGGTATATTATGTAATATATGCATTCTGTAGCAATTACTAGGTGTGCATAACTGCATGCATTTTTCACTAAATTAAAACATGTAATCTGTGTGCAACTGAAGAAAATAGCTGCTTCCTTGAATCTAGAATTCCATGAAAATTTGTTTTAGGAATTAAAGAAACATTTAGGTTAATGAGTTATAGAGGGATAAAGGCAAATATAATGACAATAATCCACGCCCAGAAGATTAGAAAAATTCAAACGTGGAATCAATTGAAGGGAAATATTCCAAACAATTCAAATACTTTATGTCAAAAACAACATTTGTCATTAGTCACAAAAAAGCAAAATGTCATCTAGATAACAGATTTTGACACTATATATGCAAATAAGTGACATGATTTGCATAATATTTGCATGTTTGAATGTAAAATTTGTGTAAATCAATTGAAAGACCAGTCTTAGCTTTCATTACAATTAAACATGCAACAGTAGAATATGAAGAGAAATTGATAAAGGACTCTTTCTGCAAGGTTCCCTAAATCCACATCTGTGTTTTGGACACCCTTGGTAGAGCAAGGATTATCAATACCAGGCTAAAGTCCCAAATTTCAAACGAAGTTCAACATCTCCTTAAAACCCTGATATGACAATATCAAACATTAGTACACAAATGCATTTTTATGCCCTAGAGCTGAATGTTTGTTTGCTTGATGAGGGCTTAACGGCATCACAACAACGAGGGTCAAATTGTGCCTGAGAGGTTAGATCATTCTAGAAGTAGGAAGGAAAGAAAACAGGGGGAGAATGAGAGAGAAGAGGTGCATGAGAAAAAGAAAAAAAAAGTAGAGAGAGGGAGGAGAGGAGAGAAGGGGGAGGGGAGGGGGAGTGAGAAAGGACTAGATATGGTTGTAAAGGGAAGCATGCTGAAGGAAGGAGATAATTTTATCCAGAGGTGTTTTCTTAAAGAACTCTGCAATTGAGTTGTGGGGAGCGAGGGAAGCTCTTGGAAGGGTACACAGTGGGAAAGTAGGGAGAACGTGATGGACTGTGAGGGTGCAATGGCAATTGTTGCAGAGGGGTTGGGGGAGCCCATAAGAAGGTAGGAGTTAGTGAGGTGGGTGTGACCTATTCTAAGACAGGTAATATAAACGTTGTCGACACAAGAAAGATTGTTGATGGTGGGTTTGATTGGAATGGTGATGACATGGAGTTCGTATCAATTTTGGAGTCCCATGAGGTTTGGCAGCGGTCACAAACAAGTTTAATGTCAGAAAGGGTTTTGGGAAATGGGGTAGGAAGGAGGTTGAGGGCAAGCTTAGTGGCTGCATCAGCCCTGTCATTGCCAGGGATGCCAACATGGCTGGGTATCTAGAAGAAAAGAATACTTTTCCTACAGAGGGTAGGTGAAAGGAGTTTTCGGAGGAGGTGGGATGTGGAGTTATCCCATTTAAGATTGAGTAAAGAAGTGAGGACAGCCTTGGAGTCAAAGAAGATGGCAAAAATGGCTGAGCGGAGAGTATTCAATAAAGTTGAGGGCGAGGAGGATTGCCTTTGTCTCGGCTGAAAAGATGGAGGAGTAGTCGGGAAGCCTGCTACTGAGGGTGATGTCTCGGATGGTGGCAGCAGCAGCTGTGTTGTCACCTTCCTTGGAGCCATGAGTATAGATGGAGGTGTAGTTTGAGAGTTGGTCTTTGATTTGGTTGTGGAGATTGATGAAGAAGTTATAGGGTGGGTTTGGGTTTTGACGGTGATGAGTGAGAGGCCCAGGTGGATAGAAAGGAGGGGGACGGGGAGGGGGAGGAGTGGCCCAAGGAGGAAAAGTGGGCCAGGAGAAGGTGCCAAGAGTGGCGGGGTTGATGCCGAGATGAAGGAGGAAAAGACCTGAAGAGCTAGAGTTGAAATACATATTTAAAGGATTAGTTTAGGGGTCAAACACGTTTATCTTATATGAAAGAAAACTTTACAAGAAACAAAACAGTGAAGAAAGAATACCAAAATATAATTCCGTTAAGGAGATATCAAAGTTTAAAGTTTGGTATCATTTGTGTAGAAACGACTGAAATCAGATTAGTTGTGATGTCATAGCCTCAGATTTCTGTATGAATTCTATTATATTTTGTCCTGCAATTTTGTGGCTTAAAACCATGGGATATGTCATAAAAGTAGTAAAACTGTATGTAAGAAGGGTATTTACAATATACCACTTACAGAAAGTTTGAGGCAAAATAATTTAAATAGTTAACCAAATCAATTAACTTTTATTGAAATACATTAACAATTGTTAAAAATGTGAGGATGAAGACACCAACTTTCCATAGTAGACTTACTACACCAGTCATTTCTAGGCAAGACAGAGCTTTAAACTTGAATATCTCCTTTTAAAACTGAATAAGATTTTTGAACGCTTTCTTTACCAATTTGTTTCTTTTGAAGTCCTTTCATATAAATGGACATGCTTGACCATTGAACTAATCCTTTTATTTCAAGAGCAATGCTAACTTTGTATGATTCTGTTCATATGTTTGTTTGTTTGTTTGTTTGATGAGGGCTTTACGGCACCATGACAACGAGGGTCAAATTGTGCCTATTGTGCCTAAGAGGTCAGATCCTTTCAGAGGTAGGAAGGAAAGGAAACAGGGGGAGAATGAGAGAAATTCAAGAACAACAAATCAAAAAGCTGTGATCGAGAGAGGAGATGCATGGGTAAAACAAAAACAAAGTTCATATAAATGATTGTGATTTTTGTTTGAACCACTTAATACTTACAGAGTGGATACCTCCTCTGAACCATGAGTAAATGTAGTTGAGTCTGATGATGCATTTTCAATTCTTCCACCATGTCAAAAACCTTGTTGCAATGAAAACATACCAACTCTTTTTTCTTTTCATGAACATTGAGTAGATGATCTGCATACTCTTCTCCAGAGCTGAACAATTCTTCACAAAAATAACAAAACACCCAGTGGATCTCCTCATGCCTGTCTCTCGCTTCTTCTGAACTGCACAGCAACTCACATGAGGGATCTCGACACTTATAGACAAAGTATTTTAAATGGACCCTCAACTCATGTTCCACATAAGCTTCGTCCGTCCTGAATAAGAACATGCAGGGATCACAATAGATAATGTGCTTTGCTTCATGGATCTCGCGCTGGTTTCTCTTCTTGAAAGTCATTTCACACGGAAGATAACGACACTTATATACATCTAGAAGGAAGAAAATACACATTTATAACTGTCACATAGAGAAGTACAAATTACTACTGACCCTCCTGTCTAGAAAATATGTAGATATATTTTCAAAGTAGTCTTGAGAAATGTTGGAATACCATAGACAAGAAGTAGTTTGAAGCGTTACATAACATGTAGAATTGTTAGATTAATCTGTTTCCATGCATTTACGAGATTGTCCAAAATATATTATATATTTAGGATAAGCTAATCCCAGCTAGGGTGGATTATGGATATAGGTCTCAGGTCAAGACAGTGTTTCTTGTCTTGGGGCTTATTACCTCCGCCAACGAAGTTCGACTGAGGTTATATTTTCGCCTCTGTATGTTTGTCTGTCCGTCTGTTTGTTTGTCATCACGATATCTCAAGAACTGGTGACTGAATTTGGATCAAATTTGGTGTGGGGTTTTGTTACTGCTTAACCCTCACTCTACCAGGGCTTTGAAAAAGGCGACCCCAATTTTCGTAACTTTTTTTTCATATGCATTTTTGACAACTTTCCTTTCATTTTTTTTCGTTACAAGTTTGGTTGAAATAAATGCTAAGATATTTATCTTTTGAGTAATTAAAACCAATTTAGGAAATATTGGACAAAATTATGCAAATTAAGCAATTTGGGGCTAAATTTGGTCAACAAATGGTCAATCTTTGCAGAAGTATAACTTCTTGTAAGTATTGAAAACAGAGATTTGTCTTACATATTTAGATTCGTTTTGAAATTTTCTTTCCAATGATACTAATCTATAATTTTTAGAAAGAAAGAAAAGATGAAAACACATCAAAAATGATAAAAGTCAAACGACCCCTGAAAGCTGCAGCAGAAAAATAATTACGCAGTGGTCACGGTGAGACTCGAACCCGGAGTCCTTGCACGCTAGTCGCGTACATTTCCTCTGCACCACGTAGTCGTTCAAATTGGAGAGGTGTAATTCATTTCTTATAGGATAGGTTCTAAATAGAGGGGGGTATGCCTTTATTTATATATCAAATGAAAGGAAATTTCAAGCGCTTTCGAACGGCAGTTCAAAGAAGCATGTGTGATGTACGATTTAAGTTACACAATTATTTTTTTTAAACGTGTTAAAAATGGCAGAAATTCATGAAATTTTGAAGAAAATTCTCGAGAACAAAAGATTGCAAGTCGAGATTATAAAAATTATACCAGAAACCAATACTATCATGTCTTAGGACTTGCATGTTTGATTTTGAAGCAAAAATGTGATCTTGAAGTTATCATAAGATTTAAAAGATAAAAAATAAAAAATAGTGAATTTTTTAGCAACTTTTGAGTTTTACCCTTTTTCGATTTCCTTTTTCTAAAAATTATGTAATATGACCCCTATGAAAAAGTTTAATTTTGTGAAAGAAATATCCAAGAACTTTAAAATGATACCAAGATTACGCCTATAGGACTGTGGTAAAGTCCCAATTTTATTTTTGAAAAAAGGTGGTTTGAAAACGGCGATACTATTGCCGCGTGGTAGAGTAAGGGTTAAAGAAGACGTGATTAAACTTTGAGACATATTGGAACAGGAAAGGGAGCAAATGGAGGGCATTTTAAGGTGAGTTTGTCTGTCATTAGAATATCTCAAAAACTGATCATTGGATTTGAATTGAATTTAAAGTTTTTCTTAAAATTATATTGCTAACAAAACAAGTGATTTAAATTTGGGAAATATTGGTACAAGGGAAGGGCAGAAATCAAGGAGTGGGGATGTTTAGGGTAAGGTCTGTCAAGACAGTTGAAACTTTCCAATGGAATGTGGTGAACAATTAATTCATACTGTAAAAAGAAATCCAACAAATCAATTTTCTGGACTCAAGAAAATTGTTATCAATTGGTCTCTGGAATCAAAGAAAATGAAACAATTGGTTTCTGCCATGAAAGGAAAATGATGGAGTGTGAATCTTGAATGAAAGGAACTCAAATAAATTAATGCTTAGCCTGAATGAAACTGAAAACAATGGCATGGCCTCGGCAGAAATCCAGTTAGAAGATAATATTCAAGTGTTCAGAATGCAAATGATCATTACAGATCAAAACTTGGTATGAATCTTGATGGGCCTAGGATTTCTGAGCTAGATTATAGTCAGTGGGTATGGGGATCGAATGAACTCTAGAATTATTTTATGCATGTTGGAATTGCAACAAGGGCAGAGGTATGCACTCTACAGAGTGCTAAAATTCTAGTTGTTTTATTTTGGGGGTTTCTTGTAACAAAGGGTTGGCTTTGGGTGATTTGGTTCATGTGTCATGTAAATAGGTTCATACTGGAACATATAGTTATTGTACATTTTGTTTCCTGTTTAGTTGTTTTTGCTATAGGTCACAATCACTGAAAAATTATATTTGGCTCTAAATATGAACATTAACAGAATTTTACAGTTACTTCCGCCTATTCATTATTATTCATGACATTAGCACCAAAACAACTGGTCATCTAGAGACACACCACATCCATATACCATGTATGACTTACATCCACTTCACTGTTCTTGAGATATCATGTTTACAACCATCTAAACATAATTTTACATTTAGCACATCCCGGCATTCAACAAATCACATGTCCGGATGCCCGAGGTAGCTAATATTTATGTTCGGGCAAGCTGATATGTATGCCATAAATTGATCCAAACTAATAAAGACAATTTATATTTGAAAACTTAATTCATTACACAGATTATACTTACTACAATATAACTGATGGAAATGCCCAGAGAATAACTTCAATCAGACTTATATTCCATTTATTTGGAAGCAAAAATATTTCATTATGTTACGAAATGATCTTAAACCTTGTCATAATAACATCATACACGCACGCATACATAAGACGTAAACAATATCCCACATACACAAAACATTTAATGTACAGATATATGATCTAGGCCACTGAAGCTGGTTGAACATGTGTGCAATGCAGGCTGTTTTGCTAGTGAGGCTTGATCCTTTCAACCAATCATATCTCACGTAAAAAATCTCATGCATATTCATATCCAGTCAATGTTTCTTGGTGTGGTCTGTTCTGCTGTGTTAATGCACCACATGTAATGGGTCCAAAACCAGTTCCATGTACACATACAGTATCGTACAGGGCATACCGTAAGCTGTATATACCGCCCTGTTACATGGCGAACTTGACCTGCCTTTGCCATGCCACTTATTTACGCAAAAGTTTATTGAACTTTCACGTTTGGAGTTTTTGATTTGATGGAGCTTTATAAGAGGATATATGGATTACAATTTCCACTGTTTTTTGGGTAAGTGTAAGAGTTTGATTATTTATACACCATTCTCAGTGAATATTGCTGTAAGAAATATTTTACCATGACATGCATCACCTTGTCCAATATTATCATGATTATTGTCGGACAAGTGAATTTTGCTTCTAGGCAAGCATTTCTGCGTATGTGTCTGCCTGGCGGGCAAGTGAGTTTTTAGGCGATTTGTCAAACGCTGGCACATCCTACTAATTAATATTCATTCATAACATCAGCACCAAAACAAGAAGGATCTTCTACAGACCACAACATATCCATATACCAAGTATCACATGAATCCACCTCAATGATCTTGAGATACCGTGTTTATAAGCTCGTTAACAAAATTCAACATTAACCCCCACCTACTACTTAATATTCATGATATCAAGAACAAACCAGAGCCAAATGGTTTTGTGGTTTCGATACTTTTCTTTCATATGCTGATTGATTCGCAAGTTTCAGATTTACTGTCATGTCATTGCATATCATGAAATTTTTGTTCTATATTTATTCATAAGCCACACCCACCATACAGATCAATAAAAATGTTGACAACATTCGCATTTGCACAATAACTAACATTATCATAGCAAATGTGATACAAAAACGGTTGCTCATTTATCCTATTTCAAGAATTTGTCAGTAAGCCTTGCCAACTAATTACATATTCATGACACCACAACATTCGAACATACATTTTGACCATCACCCATCTGTGTACCACATATGGCATAAATTTGATATACCGTCCATGGGATACATGTATGGTGTATACATCAATTAGCATTTCATATTAGGCCCTGCCCACCATGCATATTAATGACATCTGTTGATAACATAAGCATGTACACAATAACCAATATTATCATACCCAGTATGATGCAAAACTGACTGACAGTTGCTCATTTATCACATTTTCACTTTAAGCCCGGCCACTTATTTATATGCATGACATCGCCACCAAAAACAATACAGAACATCTGCAGACCATGGGCAATCTGTGTGCATACAGTTCATGAGATATCGTATTTATAACCTTTTTGTTTGCAATATCATATTAAGCTCTGCTCACTGCATATTAATGTAATTCAACGTTTTAACCCCGTGAACATGTACACACAAGCTAACATCATAATTATACCCAGATCAAACAAAACAGACATGTGATTGTTAAATTAGAAGTATTTCAACATTTTTACATTAAGTCCTGCCTACTCATCTACATACATGACATCAACTTCAAAAACAATAAGGCACATCTATGGACCATTGGCTATCTGTGTACAACATTACAACATGAATCCAGTGCATCATTCTTGAGATATTGTGCCTATGAGCCTGCTGTCACAGACACACATAGACATGCCAGCTTGACTGCATAGGTTCCAAATGTTATTAGCATCGGAACCAAAAACAATACAAATTGCATCTTTTTTTTAAACAATGACCTAAACGCGACAACATGTTTTAACAAAAGAGACTGCACAAAAATGGGCAGAGGTTTTAAAAAGGCAATAGACAATCATGAAAGAAAGATCAAATTAATCTGTGAAAGTAGAAAAAATAATACACAGCTTCGTGTTTTTCTCATATCCTTAAAGTTTCAAAATTGGTTAACATAAATATGTTGTTAAAAGTTATATCTATCCTAGCCATAGACCTATAGGGCCAGTGCTTATCCCCATTTTCCATGGTGCAAGCAGATGAGAGCACATGACCCCACTTGGAGACGACACCAGTCCATCACAGGTTAACTCTCCAGCAAACTGGTACTCATTTTACAGCTGAATGGACATGAGCAAGTGTCTTGCTGAAGGACACAATGCAGCGCTTGCGGGGGAATGGAACCCCATACCTTTCACATATGAGCAAGACTCCTTAACCACTGAGCCTCTTTCACATATGAGCCAGACTCCTTAATGACTGAGCCTCTTTCACATACGAGCAAGACTCCTTAACCACTGAGCCTCTCTTTCACATACGAGCAACACTCCTTAACCACTGAGCCTCTCTTTCACATATGAGCAAGACTCCTTAACCACTAAGCCTCTCTTTCACATACGAGCAAAACTCCTTAACCACTGAGCCTCTCTTTCACATACGAGCCAGACTCCTTAAGCACTGAGCCTCTCTTTCACATATGAGCAAGACTCCTTAACCACTGAGCCTCTCTTTCACATACGAGCAACACTCCTTAACCACTGAGCCTCTCTTTCACATACGAGCAAGACTCCTTAACCACTAAGCCTCTCTTTCACATACGAGCAAGACTCCTTAACCACTGAGCCTCTCTTTCACATACGAGCCAGACTCCTTAAGCACTGAGCCTCTCTTTCACATACGAGCAAGACTCCTTAACCACTGAGCCTCTCTTTCACACACGAGCAAAACTCCTTAACCACTGAGCCTCTCTTTCACATACGAGCAAGACTTCTTAAGCACTGAGCCTCTCCTTCACATATGAGCCAGACTCCTTAACCACTGAGCCACTCTTTCACATACGAGCAAGACTCCTTAACCACTGAGACTCTCTTTCACATACGAGCAAGACTCCTTAACCACTAAGCCTCTTTTTCACATACGAGCAAGACTCCTTAACCACTGAGCCTCTCTTTCACATATGAGCAAGACTCCTTAACCACTGAGCCTCTCTTTCACATACGAGCCAGACTCCTTAACCACTGAGCCTCTCTTTCACATACGAGCAAGACTCCTTAACCACTGAGCCTCTCTTTCACATACGAGCAAGACTCCTTAACCACTCAGCCTCTCTTTCACATATGAGCAAGACTCCTTAATGACTGAGCCTCTCTTTCACATACGAGCAAGACTCCTTAACCACTGAGCCTCTCTTTCACATACGAGCAACACTCCTTAACCACTGAGCCTCTCTTTCACATACGAGCAAGACTCCTTAACCACTAAGCCTCTCTTTCACATACGAGCAAGACTCCTTAACCACTGAGCCTCTCTTTCACATACGAGCCAGACTCCTTAAGCACTAAGCCTCTCTTTCACATACGAGTAAGACTCCTTAACCACTGAGCCTCTCTTTCACACACGAGCAAAACTCCTTAACCACTGAGCCTCTCTTTCACATACGAGCAAGACTTCTTAACCACTGAGCCTCTCCTTCACATATGAGCCAGACTTCTTAACCACTGAGCCTCTCTTTCACATACGAACAAGACTCCTTAACCACTGAGACTCTCTTTCACATACGAGCAAGACTCCTTAACCACTAAGCCTCTTTTTCACATACGAGCAAGACTCCTTAACCACTGAGCCTCTCTTTCACATATGAGCAAGACTCCTTAACCACTGAGCCTCTCTTTCACATACAAGAAGACTCCTTTACCACTGAGCCTCTTTAAGTATATTGCCATAATATGCATTAAACACCAGTTTGATTTTCCTTTAAACATCAACTTTCTACCAAAAATTATGAGTGAAAGTTCTGATTAAAAGTGTTTACAAATAATGAAGGTGTTAAACTAACCTGGCGTCTGATACTGAATCACAGAAGAGTCAGTCTCCCTCATTGATTTCCTGGCAACTATGGCAGGAGTTGAGAGAGAAGAAAGAGAAGTTTTAGATGACAAGTAGTTGTCAAATTGTCTCTAAAACAGGCAATAAAGAGACAAAATAATGATGAAAATAAGAAGATATTACAACATCTTTTTTATCGAAGGAGATATTCAAGTTTCATATTGCATAGAGAAGCCTGATAAAAGACTATAAGAGACATCACATACAAATGTCTCAAAAGAATGTGTATTTGATAACAACATTTTATTAATTTTGTGGCTTACAATCACTAGAAGAATGTTAGCAGATGGGGAGAAAGAATTCAGAAAACTAAATGTGGTTTACCATTTGAAAAACAAAACAACTAATCTGTATCAGGCAAAACAATAAACTTTCAGTATAATCAATTTAAATTAAGTGTAAGAAAGGCGCGTACGTAACACCACTCTTTGAAGAATTCCTACACCTGTCATTTGAAAAAAAATTGGCTACATTTGAAAAACTGAATAGCTCCAGAAAGGGAGAGGTTTATTCACAATCCTATTCCTCTCAATGCCCTAGCTATCATACAAAATGATGAATTATGACCATTAAACTAACCCTTGGTGTTCAAGAAACAGAAATACAAATATTTTGTCACACTCACCATTCCTTACTCTTACTCTTGTGTGTTGTTCCTCATGAGCCAAAAACTCAGTGCAAGTTCTCCACTGTGCTCCACAAGTCTTACACCTGTAAGCCCCCTTCTGATGACACACGTGTACGCTATCATCCGCATCTACAAACGGCTCTTTACAGGTGCTGCAAAACAGTGTTTACCACCTAAATGGAGTTTTTGGTGCGAGTCCTGGTCCTCCTTTGTATTGAGGTAATACTTGCAATACTTGCACTCGTGCTGGTGGGTACTTCCATGACGCATCATACCGTCTCGTGAAGTGTAGTGCCTGCCACAGACATGACAACGACTAAAGCATTTGTGTTGATCTCTGTTCTTTACAGTTCGGAAGTATCTACTACAAAAGGAGCAGTTGAAGGGTCTGTGTTTCGCTTCCTCTTTAGTGCAAAAGTGGTTCTGAAGTCGAGACAATGGGTACATTTTGTGGCACTTTTCACAGGTATGAGCTGAGGCTTCCTCATCTGATGATCTCTCTGATTCTTCATCTTCATTCACAGATCCATATGCACCCTCCATCACAGAAGCACCAAGTGTATTTGAGCTGTCCACTGGTGCATCTACCCCAGTTATTAATTCTCCTGAAACATTACTTTCGCTTTCCAAGCTTTCATGAAAGTTTCTCTGACCCAAATCTATATCATTTTGCAAATTGCAGCTGTAAGTAGGATCATACACTGCAACCTCTTCATTGCTCCCACCATCAAAAACAGGGGAGTCTCCTTCATCGGAGCTTCCATCTGAATCTTTACAATATAGCTTGCCGTCTTCTACATCTCCACCAACCTCATCCAAATCAACCTCAGAGGATACGCTTGCTTTATCTGAGGGTACATGTGTTTTGTCCTTACATAACTTGTCTTCACCTAGGTCATCATCTGATTCATAGCAATATAGCGCTGTTCCTTCATGCCCATGCTCTGCATCAAGTACTGAGGATTCCTTAAGTCTGGTATGCTGTTTCGGTGGTAATGTTGTTTCATTATTTGGCGGTTCATCATAGAAAGAGTTCACTTCATTCATGGGTTGACCTGATTCCTTTTCGTGAAGCACACTTGTACCTGGAGTGGAATGCCCCACGTGTTCTCCACCAGCTTGCTGATCAAGCATCTGAAAATCCAATGAGCTGAGGGCGTTAATGTTGAAAGATTTAACATCCAATGGTTCAAATAAGTTTGAGATGTCTGATGCTGGTGAATCACTTCTTGACACAGGATAATCTGTATATAAAATAATGAGTAGTGATGTTTACTACACAAATACTAAACAAAATAAATGCAAATGTTACCAAAATTTTTGTTTCATTTGTACTTCAAATTAGACCAAATAGTATATAGACAATGAAGCAAGATGCAACAGAGGTGTCACAACAGCATTAACTTCTAAGCAAAACAGTCTTTTAAGTAAAAATATTCAGTTTCTGAGTTTTTTAAAACATTTGTCAAAATTGCAATAAAGGTGGATAACCATCTTGTTTACTTTCATTCTTGAATATACATCACTGATGACTTTAAGGATGTTATTTTTCCAGCTGAACATCAGACAAGGTTCATAAGTCTTTCTTTCTTTGACAAAGCAATGTGGTGGTAAAGGGATAAAAAAAGAACAGGTATTGATAAAAGCACATACAGTGCTAGCAGGAAGAAATGTGTCATTTACATTACCTGGGTATGCACTTGACAGGATTGGGTGATAATGTTGAGCAGAGATCGTGTTAACGACAAATTCGTCAAATATTACGCTATGGCTGAAATTTCTAACGACACAAATTGTACCTGCGTCGTAAGATTTAGATACAGCATGTGAAATTTTACACCTGTTTTTATTAACTTAAATGAAAATCATGAACATCTTACCACTCTCATGGGATTGAAAGTTTTATTTCACACAGAAATGATTTTGAATTACTCATAAATAAAAGAAAAATGACACAACTACGAGACTGATTCAACATGCCCATACCAGTACTGTACACAGCTAGTACACAGGCCCTATACATGATGTACATACACTGTACACTTACGTGAAAGTTTTGATGTTGCTTTGAATGCAGGCAGTCAATTGTCAATGATATTATTAGCTAGGATTCTACTTTCCTCCTGTATTGTGTCAATAGTGTATCTGGAAGTGATCACATCTGCAAGTCAAGTTACTATACTGTACAAAAGTAGGCGTGTTCGAGATCTGAATAGTAGTATATTATTGTTGACAATTGGTCAAAGTTCACCTCATGAAAGTTTGGATATGATAAACAGCAGTATTTTTCGTATTTCATTTTGGATTGTTAACACAACTTTCATGATTCAACAATCAACATTATACAAGGATTGGCTTGAACTATTTCTTAATATTTTTTATGATAATAATAGTCCGATTTTAAATGTTTTTGGTATTTTAAGCGTAATTTTCATTCACTTTAGCGGGGCAAGCCTGACACAAGTGTGTGTGTGTTAACAATACTTGCAAGCTTTGCTAGCACACAGTGCCATGTACAATACACAGTAGCCTGTATATACAACTGCAAATTTACAAAATATGCCGAAAATCAAGGGTTTGTCATAACCAAATACGGCAGACAAAAAATTATAACGCAACCTCTGATGTTAAGTCGATCCTGCATTCCCCTATTGTGGCAGAAAATAATCCCTTTTATCAATCAAACTCTGTAAAGCTAGTTTGCTGTGTCAAGAGAGTGTTAACCACAGAACTAGACAGGGATGTTGTGGTTACTACTTAAGCCTTCCAACCAGTTCACTGACAACAATGTAGGCCTGAAGTAATACACAATAGTCAATAGTGTAGTGCTACTCATTCAGACTTCAGTTCACAAATGGCAATTCTTTGAGTATGGTCATTGGTATAACACCGTAATTAATCCTCAATTCATATCCCAAAATTCTTTTGTTTTCTGCAAGTACGTTTCAAGATAAGTATAGTTTGGTCAAATTCATAACGTATTTGTTTTGCTTTCAATACGCATGTTCTTTTAAGAATACATATTCTTGTTGCCCACTTATTGCATGGTAGCATATGCTAGCTGTAAGGCAGGTTGTGTGATGAAAATACAAAAAAACCTGATCAATTTTAGATATTGGGGCCCAACCCTCAGCCTTTAAAACATAATAATAAACCACTGGTCAGTTGGTGTAGCCCCTAAAACAAATTGAGTAAATGCTGGAGGCAGTCAGCTTCTGATTTTTAGGGGAACCACAGTATCATTATTTTGGAGTGGCATTGGTCTTACAGGGTGACCACACAACATATACAATAATTTTAAGAAAGTTGCTCAAAAAAAAAAAAAAAAAAAAAACTATAAATTTCCAATGAAGCAATCCCTTCCCAAAAAAAAAAAAAAAAAAAGACTAGGCCTGAAGCTTAAGTCAATCACTTCACAAACTGGGGCTCAATAAATTCCTAACAATTAGCAGGAAATGCTTTCTATGAAGCATTGTGTATTGTAATGTGATATCCTACAGGATAAGTCAATTTAACATTGATCTTTGCATAGTCAATTTAACATTTATCTTTGCGTTCATTTTTTTTTTTTTGAGCTAACACTTCATACTGCTTTTACTAATGTCACAAGAATTAACTAAATAAATCAATACAAAAACCTCTCCAAGTTTTATTTTGTACATGTATTTCTTTCTTCCATTTGTACTTTGCATTTTATGAATTACTGGATTTTTAAGTTTCCAACGAGTTGTCATTCTTAAATGACAGCTAATTTTAAACTTCATTTGTTTGCATGTAACTGGTTTTATCCACCGTAAAATATCATTATTTTCTTCTAACAAATATGTTTAGTTGAATTATTGTTTGTGGGTTCGATACTAACAAGTTTCTGAAGCGTAAATATAAATGTTTTAAATGGAAACAACTTGAAAATGTAACCCCATCACACCATCTCTGTATCCACCCACTCCCGATTTAATCATGTAGATCTATATGCAGTTCAATGTTATTTACAAATAACTTCAAAACAAATATGAATGCAAAACCATAGTAAAAAGCAATCAAAATATGACTACTGCAGAAGAGTAATTGAAAATTTTTTAAATGAAGAAGCGGTAAATAAGAAATTGATCTCTTAGAATTTAGTCAAAAGCATAATGCAAATAATATATCAAAATATCAAATAGCTATAATATATGCTACTGGTCTACACAAAATTCGCACCAGGGATACCTATCGGAATATAGGGCAGGCAGCTGATGCTGTAACTGCAAAAACAGAAAGAAAAGTAGTACCGGCTCTCGCTCATGAGGGCCAAACTATAAATTAACCAGCTTTAAAGTAACTGAAAAATAAATGCAATCGTATCCATGGTTGTTTTAATTGTCAGTTGATAATAATATAATAACCAAACATTTAATCCCGGTGTTCTGATAAAGTTATCAATTTCATATTAAGTTTTTTTTGACAGAAAAAGTACAGTTTAAATCGTAACTTAAAATGGTACGCACAGCCCCGTGTTTTCAGTGTAGTAGTCCCACAACAGAAAATTTTCATGTTCATAATTGGTGGGAGTAACCTGCTGGATCTGGAAGTTCCATTGTTCAGGTGACGGCCAATTTGATGATACTATCTGATAAAAAACCCTTCAAATATGAAATCACATGACCCTCCCTGCCCCCTCAACACACACACACACACACAACCCTGGTGAAAATAAATGCGATCGTTAATTTGACGGGTGGATTGTCCTTGTTCAGCACCTTGAAGTATTAAGCAGAACGTTTTGTAAGTTCCAAAATGCAGGAAAAGGGTGTTATTTTGATGGTGGGAAAGGGGAGAGGGGGAGGGGGTAGAAGAGGTGACATCCGGCCTAATTGCAGAAATTACAAGAGGGTGATGGTGAATTTGACCATACCACATGGTAGGAAATTGAAATGAATCAATAGTGACGTCTGAATGAAGAAATATGCTTGTAATAAAAGTTATGCCTTTTAGTATAAAATATAATGCGCAACTCAATAGGTGATCTTAACCAATCTGGGTAAATCTGTGATGTCATCTGATGAAACATTAAATTCTTAAAATATTCCCCCCACAAACACACACAAGCCCTGGTGAAAATAAATGTGATCTCATATATGACAGGCTGATCGTCCTTCTTCAGCACCTTGACTGGCAAGTTCATACTAACAACTTGACCAAAGGTTACACCCTTTTTTGGCAAAATTTGATAGTCTTATCATTGAGGGGAGAACCTGTTGATTGAGAGATTGATTGATGATTGATGAGGTCTTAACGGCACCACGACAACGAAGGTCAAATTGTGCCTGAAGGTCAGATCATTTTAGAGGTAGTAAGGAAAGAGACCAGGGGAAGAATGAGAGAAAATCAAGAACAAAAGCCAGAAAGCTGTGATCGAGAGAGGAGGTGCATGGGTAAAACTAAAAACAGAGTAGAGAGGGGGTGGAAGAGGAGGATTAAATATGATTGTAGAGGGATGCATGCTGGAGAAAGGAGACTATTTTATCTGGAGGATTTTTTGGAAGAACTCAGCAATTGAGTTGTGGGGAGCGAGAGAAGCTCTGGGAAGGTTGTACAGGGGCAAGCAAGGAGAACGTGATGGATTGTAAGGATGCAGTGGCAATTGTTACAGAGGGGTTGGGGGAACCAATAAGGAGGTGGGAGGAGTGAGGTGGGTGTGACCAATTCTAAGACGGGTAATATGAACATTGTCGATACGAGAAGGTTGTTAATGGTGGATTTGATCGATTGTGGGCTGGATAACATGGAGTTTGTTATCAATTTGGAAGTTCCATAAGGTTTGCCAGCGGTCACGAACAAGAGAAGCGATAAGCGGTTTGATGTCAGAGAGGGTTTTGGGAAAAGGGGAAGGGAGGAGGTTAAGGGCAAGCTTAGCGGCTGTATCAGCCCTGTCATTGCCAGGGATGCCAACATGGCTGGGTATCCAGAAGAAAAGAACACTTTTCCTGCAGAGGGTGGGAGAAAAGAGTTTCCGGAGGAGGAGGTGGCAGGTGAGGTTATCCCATTTAAGATTGAGTAATGAAGTAAGAACAGCCTTTGAGTCAGAGAAAATGGCAAAGTGACTAAGAGGAGAGTACTCAATAAAGTTGAGGGCGAGGAGAATGGCCTTAGCCTCGGCTGAAAAGATGGATGAGTGGTCAGGAAGTCTGCTACTGAGGGTGATGTCTTGATGATGGCAGCAGCTGTCTTGTTGCCTTCCTTGGAGCCATCAGTATAGATGGAGGTGTAATTTGAGAGTTGGTCTTTGATTTGGTTGTGGAGATTGATGAAGAGATTAGGTGAGTTTGAGATTTGTTATAAGTGGAGAGGTCAAGGTGGACAGAAGGAAGGGGGGTGGCCCAAGGCGGAAAAGTGGGCCAGGAATAGGTGCCGAGAGTGGCGGGGTTGATGCCAAGTTGAAAGAGGTCTGATTTAATGCGTAAGCTGAAGGGGGGCGATAGGGTTTTAGTCCTATCAAAGAGGAGGAGAAATTGGGGTACCTAATGAGGTTGTAAACAGGGTTCTGGGTGTTGGTGAGGACTCTAAAAGCATAGGAGAGGCTAAGCTTTTTACATCTAAGTAGAAAGGGGGGTTCGTTGGCTTCAACATGAAGGCTAGTGATTGGGGAGGTCCTGTAGGCTCTTAGACAAAGCCTGAGGGCTTCATTTTGGATGGTGTTAATGTGGTTGAGGTATGAGTTGTGAGCGACACAGTAAACAATATTGCCATAGTCAAGCTTGGCACGAATGGTGAGCCTGAAAATTTTGAGGAGAGCATGCGGTTCGCTCCCCCAAGTAGTGTTGGAGAGCAGTCGGAGGAGGTTGAGGGAGCTATTGCATTTAGTTTCAGGTTGGTGATGTGTGGCTTGTAGGTGAGCTTGGGGTCTAGAGTTAGACCAAGGAACTTTGTGTTTTCAACTTTAGGGATGCGATTCCCATTGAGCACAAAGTTCAAGTTGGGGTGGAGGTTGTTGAAATGACAAAAGTGCATGCAGACTGTCTTGTCTTTGGAGAATCTAAAACCGTTATTGTTGCTCCAGACTTGCAGCTGATTGAGGCTGGTTTGAAGCCTATTTTCAACAATAGGAAAGCTAGGGAGGAGTAGAAGATGGTGAAGTCATCCACGTAGAGGGTACGTTTGATGCTGGGGCTAAGGTCATTCCGATGTCATTAATGCTCAGGTTGAAGAGAGTGGGGGAGAGGATGCTGCCTTGGGGACGCCCTCTTCTTGGGGGTACGGCTTGGAGAGGGTGTGGCCAATACGAACTTGGAACTGCCTGGGTGAGAGGAAGTTTGAATAAAGATGGGGAGGTGGCCTCTGAGGCCAATGGTGTGAAGTTTCCGGGTAATGCCGTATTTCCAAGTAGTGTCGAAAGCTTTCGAGGTCAAAAATATGGCAATGAGGTGTTCCTTTTTGCAAAGGATTCCCGGATAAGCGGTGTCGAGCGTAATTAACTGGTCTAGGTATTGCGACGTTTTGGAAGCCGCTTTGGTGAGGAGAGAGGATTCTGTTGGTCTCGAGGAACCAGTTTAGTCTCTGATTAATGATCTTTTCCATAATTTTACAGAGACAGCAAGTAAGGGCGATGGGTCGGTAGCTGGTGGGGACGGTGCTATCCTTCCCGGTTTAAGGACGGGATGACAATAGCTGTCCTCCAGATAGGGGGAAAGGAGTGTGAGGACCAAATGTGGTTGAAGATGGTGAGTAGGGTAGTGGTGGCTTTGATGGGGAGGTGTTTCAGAAACTGATAGGGGATGTTATCTGGGCCCTTGGAGGTGTAGCCAGCGTCGCTGATGGCTTGGTTTAATTCAGAAAGAGTGAGAGGGGTGAAGTAACACTGATGAAAAGTATTATATTCCCCCCCTCCCTCCCTTCCCAACACACACACACTTATGCCCGTGTGCCGCCACTGGTCCCTTTCAAAAGTATTGTTGAACCCATTGTCAGCCCTGTTTTGGTATAAATTCTTTTTAAAAATAGGTCAATCCTTACGGGATCATTACATTTTCTAGAATCTACGCACCCCGCTTACATCCAGCTTCAATTTCCATGGTATCCATTCACATTTAGTAGAAGCAAGTGACCTGTGCTGTACTGTGCCCTGGGCATTTCTCAACCATCTGTAAATTATTATCTCCGAAGGCTTGTTACGCAATTCCCTACAACCTTACGATATTTGCCAAGGTGCAAGAAAAAAATATTATTCCGTCGTAATGCAAAGTTACGGAGTGGTTATATGGAATCGAACGTAGTGTCAGTTGTCTTCAGCAGTCAGCACCAGAGTCAAACGATACATCAGAATAAATTACATCAAAAGTCAAAAGTCAGTACTTATACTTCTTTTCTTTTTGCAAAAACATTCAAAATAAATTGTAAGGGAAGGGGTCGGTATACAGGGATATTTTTGGAACACTGAGGGACTTATTTACATCAATGCCCAACAATACATTGTGATAAGTTGCCCAAGGTCCTTGCACGTTTATGTACGTACGAGAAACGTTTGTCTCAACAAGGGTAAATGTGACCATAAAAGGAAAATGGGTGGACCATGGAGTCTAAACATGCACGTTTACAGGCCGGGGAGATGGAAAATTTCTCCACCCAAAATGTCAAACGAATAATACACACAGCAGTGTTTTAACATGGATTTTGGATAGCTAGGGGCCTGGGTTTTAATTAGTGTTAAGTTGCGTGTATAGTTACACTGCGACGAAGCAAGTCTGTACGCCAATAATTCTTACATTTTTTTAACCTGACTTTAAAGTGATATTAATATGGAATACACATTCATTAGAAGAAGTCAAATAAATCAGTATTTGGAAAGTATTGAGTGGGTAAACTTGAATTAATAATTATTTCTTTGGAGATTTCTTATTTATTTACTTTCAGCAAATGCTTGCTGGATGGGCTGGTAATGGTATATTGGTAGCAACTGTTTATTCTTCTTCTTCTTTATTTTTCAAATGAAACAAGAACACTGAGGCAATATTTTTCTCTCTTCTTCTTTGTTTATCATAAACTTATGAACCTGTGGGAAAAGATATTGATTGCTTGTATATATCAAAGAAATGAACTTGAAAGTTGCACACACATAATACGGGCTAGGGGTCTATGACGCTGGTCTCTTAAACCTGTTGAGATTTCAGAACTGACATAAGTCTTTAATCCTGTTTAAACATCCTTGTAAATCTTTTGTGTGCATGAAGCTACCGTGAAGCAAACCTCGGGGATTAAACACAATCACAAAAGAATTGCTCTCATTGTCCCCACGAAAAATTAAACAGATTTTTCTGGTTCATAACCACTAATAAACTGTATTAAAGTGGACAAATTAAGCCGATTATTGATCGCAATTTCCTGCATTTTAAACAATAGTTAATCTGATCGCATTTGTACACGATGGACGGCGTAAACAGTGTGATGCTGGGAATTGCATGACACATTCCTTCTCGCTAGCACTGTAAATGCCATCTTCTTCAATCAAAGAATGAATCTCTTTGCTGTTTCAAACTTCAATAATTTTCAACAAATTAAAACACGTTGCCTCAATGTTTCACTAGTTTGATACAGATTTGTGACACTAACAGGTGAAAAGCTGAGATAGTGGTGGAAATGGAAGGTAGGGGAGAGTTGTTACTGACAATGAACGAAAAATAAGCTGGGTCATAAGCTGTCTATTTTTACACTGATATGAAGATAAATAAAAAAAATACTTTTTGTTCACGCAAAACTCTGAACTTAAAGAGCACCTCGTCAAAAATAAGATGTTGTTTCTTGATAATACATGCAAGTTCTGAATTTACAGAAGCATCATTTCCTGCTAAGTTGAAAAACGTTTGCAGAACTAATGATCAAAGATTACAGCTGATTTAAATATTCACATGGCAGATAAGAATACCATGTCTAAGAAATATGTTCTGTTTTGAATTGATCCCTAACAAAGAAAACACTTCTTTAGAATCTTTCTTTTTGTCTAGAAATATTCTGCCAATGTGATCAAAATATCCAGCAAAAGTTACCTTGTTGTGGTAATGCAATAACCTTATACAATATACTAACATTTTTCTGTACACTGTAGGCACATATACATAGGCTCCTGACTATTTTGGCATTCAGGGAGGGGGAGGGGAGGGGGTTCAAGCAGATTCAAAAATGTGCATTTATCCCAAAAATGTTTTACACAAGTTCACAGGATTGTATTTGTTACCCTAAATGGTAATTTCTGGTTTAAGATGCAAGATGAAAGGTAAACGGTAACATTAGAGTCTAATGTGGGCCTTAGATGGATTCCATTTGTGAGTTCTAACTGACCGGAATGAAGGTCTTTGTCCATGTAATGTTATGTGTTGTGTACAGTTTCAACAGTAACTGTAGAACTTGACTGCCAGTTAACTAGATTTTGAATACAATAGGGACCCTATATCTAACTTTAGCCTAAGTAACTTTAAGGGTTCAACCTATTTTGTACCTTACTAGGGCCTGGGCCTAGATTTAACTTGATTTTCAGAATTGATCAGGCCTTAGAAATAGATACAAATTGGATATATTTCGTTTAAGGTTCTCGGTTGCTAGGTTTATTCATTTTGAAGATTTAAAACAAAATATATAATTTTGGCTCTAATTTGGTTTTCAATTTTTTGGGGGGGTTATCACTCTTTTTATCTTTCTTTTATTTAAATAATAAATTCACCCAGATCATGGAGTATGAGACCACAAATCTCACTTACATCATAAGTTCATGGCCATAGCTTATCCTTTTCACTGAGTGTATGTAGGATAGATGTGCATATGCTAGGCTACCAAAGCTTGCAGCACTAGCGATCATGATCCCACATGTGTAATTTATCATTTTCATATCAATCTGTGCTGCGTTGTAGTCAGGTGATATGCATCCACCAATAGCAATAGCGCATTTGCTACTTCCATGCTGGCCTTGTTTTTCAATCACAAGCTAATCAGAAGAGGTCTGTATATACTGTACTCCTGACTGTTTTGGCAACTTTTGCGATTAAATGTCATTCAAAAGATGAGTAGGAAGTAATTTGTACACCACATAGTTGAAAATCACTGTTGCAAGAATGATTACCCCAATCACATGAGAAACTTTAATGGGTAAATTTTTCAATATTTTTTTTTTCCGTCTGTAAATTTCATCCTATTTTTCAGTCAATGATCAATTTTGAAAACTAATACACAGAATTATCACACATTTAAAAAAATATTTACAAAATTCAAGTAATTTTCTTTGACCCTGAAATCATCATCAGCAAATGGCATGTTTAAACTCCTAACATATTTATAACTTTTGAGTGAGCGGAATACACAGAAGAAAAGAAACAACTTTTCAGAGTTTGGGAATTGACTGTAAGCAAAGAAAAGTATTTGCAAAAAGAACAATAATGAACAGCTTATTCTTGCTTATATGGTCTTTCTGCAATCAAAATGGTGAGTTCCAACAGATACAAACAAAGATTAATGAGAATTATCAGCACATTGACAGGCAAGGTAAATCTAATGCCCAAGAGTTAAATAACTGAAAGGAACAAATTTTGAAATCTCAGGAAACATTTCATTGTTGGCTTTTGTATTTCTTTTTGTTATGTAAATCATATCCAAACTCTTGAGAGGGCAATTTAGATAATTAGACAGTTTAGATACAAATCACAAACAAGATGTAATGTTTCCACAAATAAGAGGACAAAAAGTTACCACCAGATTGTAATTCCTTTTTTATCCAATGATGTTTGTTTGTTTGATGAGGTCTTAACGGCACCACGACAATGAGAGTCAAATTGTGCCTGAGAGATTAGATCATTCTAGAGGTAGGAAGAAGAGGAAACAGGGGGAGAATGAGAGAAATTCAAGAACAAAAGTCAGAAAGCTGTGATCGAGAGAGGAGGTGCAAGGGTGAAACAAAAACAAAGTAGAGAGGGGGTGGAAGAGGAGAATCAAATATGGTTGTAGAGAGAAGCACGATGAAGGAAGGAGATCATTTTATCCAGATGATTTTTCTGGAAGAACTCAGCAATTGAGTTGTAGGGAGCGAGGGAAGCTCTGGGAAGGTTGTACAGGGGGCAAGCAAGGAGAACATGATGGATTGTGAGGGAGCAGTGGCAATTGTTACATTGTTTTATTATTGATCAAACTGGACAGGTAAATGTTTAAGAAAAGACACTACTTTGAAAAACCAACAAATATGTGGATAATGATGCAACTTGGTAAAAAGAATCTTACCATCATCATCATCAAAATCTGGCACTTTAATAGTTACTGACATCTCTACATCTTCACCAATCCCTTCTCCCAATTTCTGCTCTTTCTCACAAGAAGCTGCTTCTTTGCTCTGGTGAGTTGTCTTGTTATTGCTGTGTCCATTATCTTTATTACCATCATTGTTAGGGCCTGTTAAATCTGTTAAAATGCTTTCAACATTTCTGAATCTCTTTGAGCTAAAGAATTCTTGAAGGGTGTCACTTGCCTTCCTCTTTCCAGCATTTGTTGTTGTGATAGTAAGTTTTTCTAAAAGGGAAAGGAACAACAATACAAACTTATCTAGTAAAAGTCAAATATCACCCCCAGTTGTTTATGGCAGAATAATTGGCCAAATTATAATCAAATCAGACATAGCCAGCTACAATAAAATACATATTTTATACCAGTCAATGGAACTGATGCAATTACAGACTACCATTTGTATCAATCACTAATGAAAAAAGTTTTTTAAATGATAAATTAACCAGACATAGTAGACAATACAAATTCTCTCGCCACTAATAACATGCTTTCCAGCCTCTGACACACCTGCCATCCCACCCTCTGTCACACCTGCCATCCCACCCTCTGTCACACCTGCCATCCCTCATTCTGTTCTACATGCCATACCATGCTATTTCCCTTACAGGAAATCAAATTCAGATGTCATTCTACCACATAACCAATATGTCATCACATCTGCAATCAAGGTGACATCCCACCATATGACTTGCCACACTGTCCCATATACCATGCCACCCTTCCCACATGCCATCTCTCCCTGTACCATGCACTGTACCACATGCCATCCCACCCTGTCGGACATGTCATCCCTCCTTGTACCAAGTGCCATCCCATTCTGTCCCACAAGCCATTACATGCTATCTAACATGTCAATCCAGATGACTTCTGTTACATGCCATCCTGTTATACATGCCATGCCACCCTGTCCCACATGTCATACTACCCTGTCCCCATGCCATCCCACCTCATCTCACATGCCAACCCAGCCTGTCATAAATGCCATGACATCACCTTGTTTCACATGCCATGCCACCCCGTCCCACATACCATGACATCCTGACCCACATTCCTTGGCACCCTGTTCCACATGCTGGCATACCATGCCCGACATGCCATCCTGTCCCACATGCCATCTCAATCTGTCCCATATTTCATCCTATCATGTCCTGCATGCCATCCCACCTCATCATAATTTCTACATCTACCAATTACTATGCCATCTTCCACCCGGCATTCTTTCCTCCCATCCCATCACTTAGAGCTATCAACCCAACATGCCCCATTCACATTCCATCCCTGTTTCACCTACTACCCCAACCACATTTTGCCATCCACTTATCTACCAAATATACTCTAAACCAACAAATCATTCCAACCTTCAATGTAACCTTCCCTTACTCCATGGCAGCACAGCTCCCCTCCCCATAACTTAAATCTGTCTCTCCCAATAAAAACATGCTCAACTTGTTTTCCCTTATAAATAAACCAGATAGGACTAATCTGTCTACCAAATCAAAACAAAAAAAAATTCATGGCAGATTAATTTAGAGTTTATCATAAGCCTATTATGTTTCCACTCTATTCAAGTGAAGACATTGTTTCTTCCTATTCATTCCCAAGACATTTAATTATAAAATCCATTCAGTCATCATCTCTATCATTCAACCTTTTTTTTTTCATCGCAGAACAAATATTTTACTTGCTATTCAAGTCTGAATGCATTTGTTCCAAGTTCTTTCAAAGCAAGATTTTCCTTTATATAAATTTCCTTTTATAAAATAGTTGGGAATTCCCTTCAGAGGGATAAAATCTATTGTTCCCCAGTAGCTGAACAATGCAGGAGGTCGGACAGACAATAGATGTGGACGGACTAACGAACGAACGGACAAACAAACGAACGGATGGACGAACAGTAGATATGCTATATCCTCTCTTCACCAACTTCATTGGCAAGGGGATAATCAACAGCTTGAACAACTGGTTTAATTCCTTTTCTGGTAGAAGCTAAAGAGTGTTTCAGAAATATATACTGCAATGTATTTTAATTGATTACATGTACCCCAGGATTAGAGATCCTTGCTGATCCAGCCATACCCTTTCTCATTTCCCAACTTAGTCAACGTAATCACGTAGTTACTATCTCGTATATATTTTTTGAGAATGCTCACATTATAGAATGAAGAGCAGAGAAGGAAATATAACCTTCTTCCACATATGGTGGTGAAGATAATACAACAAACAAATTTCTCACGAGATATATTAGATAATCAAGAGAGGCTGTGTCAAGTGGACAAAGATAGACTACTCCAGATGAAGGTGCAACAGGTGTTAAGTGAAGTTATTCACATATTTTTTGTTGGAGAGATGTTTGAGAGACGGATGACATGTGAGAGTGGGGATATGGGCATGGTTGGGTAGAATGATACAAATTGACATTGCATCAAGAAGCAATATTGTTAACCAACCATTGGCATTTCGTTTTTTACTAGTCTTCGATGCTTACCTTTGTGGACAGTTGTCATGTGGTCTTTCATCTCCCTGGCTGTCGGAAGGCGCATTGTACAAAACTCACACTCAAATTGGTCATCTGTATCCCCTGAACTATCATCCACGGTATTGTCTCTGTCCTCCGCATTACCTAGATGTATGAAAACATTCACAAGCAAATAATGATAAAGTGAAAATTTAATAGCATTTACAATTGAAGTGCATACCAACTGAATAGTGAGCATCTCTAATGATCCATGTACATAATGCACGAGATTGCTGCTGTGAAGAATTAATCACGTGTAGGTTAGTTGACAGGGTATAACAACACCTAAACATCATTGGTCAAATTATGCCAGAGAGGATCTAAACAAAATGAATACTATATGTGCAAGGCTCTTGGAGTGATAAATGTTGAGTAATAGGGGTTGACAGTGGTAGGGGTTGACAGTGGTGTGGGTTGACAGTGGTGTGGGTTGACAGTGGTGTGGGTTGACAGTGGTGTGGGTTGACAGTGGTGTGGGTTGACAGTGGTGTGGGTTGACAGTGGTGTGGGTTGACAGTGGTGTGGCTTGACAGTGGTGGGGTTGAGAGTGGTGGGGGTTGAGAGTGGTGGGGTTGACAGTGGTGGGAGTTGACAGTGGTGGGGGTTGACAGTGGTGGGGATTGACAGTGGTGGGGTTGACAGTGGTGGGGGTTAACAGGGGTGGGGTTGACAGTGGTTGGGGTTGACAGTGGTGGGGTTGACAGTGGTGGGGGTTGACAGTGGTGGGGGTTGACAGTGGTGGGGTTGACAGTGGTGGGGGTTGAGAGTGGTGGGGGTTGAGAGTGGTTGGAGTTGAGAGTGGTAGGGTGAGAGTGGTGGGGTTGACAGTGGTGGGAGTTGACAGTGGTGGGGTTGACAGTGGTGGGGTTGACAGTGGTGGGGTTGACAGTGGTGTGGGTTGACAGTGGTGTGGGTTGACAGTGGTGGGGTTGAGTGGTGGGGTTGAGTGGTTGAGGTTGACAGTGGTGAGGGCTGACAGTGGTGGGGGTTGACAGTGGTGTGGGTTGACAGTGGTGTGGGTTGACAGTGGTGTGGGTTGAGTGGTGGGGGTTGACAGTGGTGGGGTTGACAGTGGTGGGGTTGACAGTGGTGGGGGTTGACAGTGGTGGGGGTTGACAGTGGTAAGGGCTTGACAGTGGCGGGGTTGACAATGGTGGGGTTGACAGTGGTGGGGGCTGGCAGTGGTGGGGGTTGACAATGGTGGGGTTGACAGTGGTGGGGTTGACAGTGGTGGGGCTTGACAGTGGTGAGCATTGACAGTGGGGAGGGTTGACAGTGGTGGGATTGACAGTGGTTGGGGTTGAAAGTGGTGGGGGTTAACAGTGGTTGGGGTTGACAGTGCGGGGTTGATAGTGGTGAGGGTTGACAGTGGTGGGGCTGACAGTGGTGGGGGTTGACAGTGGTGGGGTTGACAGTGGTGGGGTTGACAGTGGTGGGGTTGACAGTGGTAAGGGTTAACAGTGGTGGGGGTTGACAGTGGCAGGGGTCGACAGTGGCGGGGGTTGACAGTGGCGGGAGTTGACAGTGGTGACAGTAGCGGGGCTTGACAATGGCGAGGGAGTTTCATTAAATTGTCAGATCTTATTTGCATTGAAGTGTTTTAGATTCAAGTGCATAGCAATGCAGCCTCACTAAACCTCTTTGCCATGGTAGAAAGGAAAGTGAGGATTTTCATGAGTGGAAAAATAGTATTAAACATTGTCATCGTAATGTTAACTATAACGGTAAATACCGTCACATGCCTATGCAAATTGACACCCATATCATATGACCCAGCCAATTATAAATTGGCATCCCGTGTCCCACATGGCATCCCGTGTCCCACATGGCATCCCGTGTCCCACATGGCATCCCGTGTCCCACATGGCATCCGTGTCCCACATGGCATCCCGTGTCCCACATGGCATCCCGTGTCCCACATGGCATCCCGTGTCCCACATGGCATCCCGTGTCCCACATGGCATCCCGTGTCCCACATGGCATCCCGTGTCCCACATGGCATCCGTGTCCCACATGGCATCCCATGTCCCACATGGCATCCCATGTCCCACATGGCATCCAATGTCCCACAATAACATCCTACTTTAATGCCTTGAATCTGCCATGTTCCTGATAAATATTGATATAGGAAAGTAATAAATTTGTGGGTCAAGCAAACTTTTTTATCTTGTTTTGAGATTGAATCATCACATGAATCCAGTTTACCCTTCTTGAGAAACCATGTTTACAAGCTCTTTTCACCAAAATCAGATTAAGCCCTGCCCACTATGCATATTAATGAAATCTTACATTTTTACATCATGAACATGTACACAGCAGCTAACATCATAATCATCCCAATTATGACATAAAACAGACATGCGGTTGTTAAAATATGAACATTTCAAGATTTTTACATTAAACCACCGCCTTCTCATTAATATGCATGACATACCATAAAAAAACAATAGGGCACATCTACGGACCATGGGCTATTTGTGTACCACATATGACATTAATCCAGTATACTGTTCTTGAGACATCGTGTTAACGAGCTAGCCATCACAAACACACACACACAGACACAGACACACGCCATCACCATCATGACCGCATAGGTGCCTGATGCTATCGCATCAAAACCCCCCAAAAAAATCAAAGCTCATAGTTTTCAGTATGTTGAATACTATATTGCATATAATAGCATCCGCAAATCGAAATATGATGTAATGAATGACAACATCAACAGCCAGTGAGAGTGCAGAACACCACCGTTAAAGTGTTTTACTAATTTCTGACAAGCGACTATACAAAATTGCCTTGAATTTGCTGTGTTCCTGACTCAGCAGACAAATAATAATGCAGTAAAGTAATGAAATTGTGCGGCAAACTTACCCCACTTCCCGTAGCGGGGATAATTACGAGAGTTATACTTACCTTTCATGCTATATATATGCAATTTGGTCCAATGACCTGATTCTAATGCACATCTAACCGAACTTTAAACGTACTTATTAACCCAGCTCTAACCTCCATAAATAAACATCCCTCACTTAACATTCCACTGAGGCCTGGAAGAGAGGGGAGGCAGGCTGGGATGCACTAAATTCACTTTTTTTCTTTCTCTTCTTAACAAAGATGTTATTCTTTCCCAAGAAATCAATCTTTTACTAGCAATCTGCAAGTTAGATTGTTTCCATAGGTGTAATAGATGTCAAAAATTCACAATCTTAAAATGGTATGTTTTCAGCTCATTAAATATGCACAACGTGAAAATTTAAGCATACCTTCCTCAGAGAGCTCTTTTCACGGCTCTGCGGACTGACTGGTTATTGATGATATGTAGATATTCATCAGATGTGCCATAAATAGAAGCATGCTGAAGGAAAACTCACCTTTGTGGGCTGTTGTAAGGTGGTGCTTCATCTCCGTGGCGGTTGGAAGATGAACTGAACATAATTGACACTCAAATTGGTCATGTGTATCAGTGAAGCTGTCATCACCCCCATCTTCCCTCGAGGTAGAGGCAACCTCTTCAGGAGCTATAACAAGAATGTAAAAAGGAAATTTAAATGTGAATTATTAATACTGACAGAACATGATCAGTAACAGTACTTGAAGAAGTGATAAAAAAAAGATCCAGAAGGTGAAGAAAAAAAGATACAGAAGGTACTTTCCATGGTGAAACATGTACATTTCAAATAATAGAGGACAATTAGAGGAACAAACTAGTCAACTTTCCACTTCATTTTCTATCTATTCCAAATTCTTCTACCTCCCACTCATCATGCGCTCTATCCACCTGCCAACCTCAATACAACCACCATCCACAATGGATTTTGCCATCCTATACACATGAGTACCTACTATGCCAAAAACCAATACCTAGGCTTCTTCTGCATTCATATACCCTCTGAACCACTTGCACCTTCCTTCCCACCCTTCTACCAACCCTACTACATTCAAATAGCCTACACCAACCTTCACTTTCTGCACTTTTTACCCTCATCTTATTAATGACGCCAACCTTCTACTCATTTAACATAACATTACAAAATGACAGGCTAAGAAGGGTTAGGTACCCCATAAAAAGCCAAACTACCACCACAAGTTAGTAAAGAACTTATCAATGTTGACTTTTAAATTGTGAACAGAATTGGAGCTAATTACCCACTCAGGCAAACCATTCCACTTATTAACAACTCTTTGCAAAAAACTAAAATGCCGAATATCTATCCATGAGAACTCTTTGGTCAACTTCAAACTGTTACCACGTGTCACATGAGTATTAGCTGAAACATGCAAGAAATAACAGGTAGTCAAAGCATCACTACCAGATAGGAATTTAAAAACCCGAATCATATCGCCACATACTCTTCTAAACACAAGCGTGGTCAAACCAAGAATTTGCAAGCTAGATTCATAACAGATTCCTTACTTCGGGAATAAGTCTAGTGGCTCTTCGCTGAACCTTCTCCAAAATGAACTTTTACTCATAAAAGTGACTCCAAGCCTGAATAGCATACTCAAGGTGAGGCCTGACTAACTGCTTATACAAATTAAGAACAACCTCTCTACCAAGAAAACAAAAATCTCTTCTAATTAAACCAAGCATCCTATTTGCCCTTGCAGCTGCTAAAGCATGCTGTTTAGAAGGCTTCAGATTGCTAGAAAAGACAACACCTAGATCCCTTTCTTGATCAACACAACCAAGATTTTAACCATTCATGTAGTAATCAAAAACCAAATTGCTCTGACCAAAATGAATAACTTTGCATTTATCAACATTGAATGACATCTGCCACACTTTGGACCAAGAAACTAAGTTATCCAGATCAGTTTGCAAAAGTGAAGAATCACTAGCATCATCAACAATCATGTACAGCTTAGTGTCAATAGCAAATTTACAAATCCTGGAGCCAAGGGAAACATGAATATCATTAATTAAGATTAAGAAAAGAAGCAGACCCAACACAGAACCCTGAGGAACACCACTTGTAACCTTCTTCCATGGAGTACTTCATCATTAACAACAACTCTTTGTGACCTGTCAACTAACCAAGAATTTATCCAACTGGCACACTTTCCCTCCACACCAAGCGTTCTTCTTGTCATCATGAGCCTGCCTAACGGAACCTTATCAAATGCTTTTTGGAAGTCTAATTAGATAACATCCACATTATGACCAGTATCAACTAGTTTAGTAACATCATCAAAAAACTCCATTTAATTAGAAACACAAGACCTCTTAGGTAAGAACCCATGTTGGGACATTTACCAACCTTCTACTCAATTATCCACTTCTACCTCCAATCAGCTATCTTCCTCCACTAACATACCCATGCCCACCCCCTTCACTCACCTACCCACCCACTCACCTATTCATCACAAACTATTATCTACTAACATACTCTGACCAATCAACCTCAACTCAAATTTCCTTCCTCCATTACACAAACCTTTAATTTCATCTCCTAAACCCCTGAAGAAATACACCCAACTGGTTATTTTTGCTTTTATAAATATCGAATAGGTCTGTCTACCAAATCTGGCTGATATAACAATGAAGATCCATTTAGAGGTTATCAAAAAATCTCAAATGATCATTTCTCTTCAAGCAAACATTGATTATTTAAATTTCTTTGCACATGAGAACTTTGATTTTCAGTTTTATTGTGGCAAGATAATCCATTGTATGATTTTCCTTTACGAGACAAAAATGTTACTTGCAATTAATGTGAGGACTGCATTGTACTACTTTCTTGTGCTGGGGTTTCATTCTACACATTTTCTTTCACGCAACACACAGAAGATAGTTGGGAATTCCTTTCTAAGGGCGGAAAGTACATTCTTTCCAGTAACAGAACAATGTAAGTGTGGACAGACAGACGGATACACGAACAAAAGGGAAAGATGATGAATCCCTTTTCACCAGCTTCGTTTGAGAGGGGTTAACAAAGTATCCAGTGATATGCGAGCTTTACGCTTATGAGTTATGCAAAGTTTATACTTATGAGTTCATATGAAGCAGAATGGGAGAAACGGCTGTAAACACACAAAATGCTTTAAACACAATCTAATTTTATTTTCACTTGTTTCATCAGGAATTCTGAAACAAATAACCTTTAGGACTGAAGATTTCACACTGAGGAAGTCAATTTTACTCTTGACCTCATGTGTTACTCCTAACTCCTCAGAGACTCTAGGGACATGCGTAACAAAAGCAACAAAGGCTGTCAAAACCCTTCAAGATCTATGGACAGGTAGCAACAACTTGAGCTTAATTTGAAGAAAACATGCTATAAACCATGAAAACATGCTATAAACCATGAAAACATGCTATAAACCATGAAAACATGCTACAAACCATGAAAACATGCTATAAACCATGAAAACATGCTATGAACCATGAAAACATGCTCTTAACCATGAAAACATGCTCTAAACCATGAAAACATGTTGTAAACCATAAAAACATGCTATAAACCATGAAAACATTCTATAAACCATGAAAACATGCTAAAACATGCTATAAACCATGAAAACATGAAAACATGCTATAAACCATGAAAACATGCTATAAACCATGAGAACATTCTACAAACCATGAAAACATTCTATAAACCATGAAAACATGCTATGAAAACATGCTGCTATAAAACCATTACATGCTATAAACCATGAAACATGCTACAAACCATGAAAACATGCTATAAACAAAAACCATGAAAAAAAACATGCTATAAAACCATGAAAACATGCTAAACCAAACCATGAAAACATGCTACAAAACCATGAAAACATAAACCATGAGAACATGCTTAAAAACCATGAAAACATGCTCTAAACCATGAAAACATGTTGTAAAACCATAAAAATGTTGTAAACCATGAAAACATGCTGTAAACCATGAAAACATGCTATAAACCATGAAAACATGCTATAAACCATTAAAACATGTTGTAAACCATGAAAACATGCTATAAAAACCATTAAAACATGTTGTAAACCATGAAAACATTCTATGAAAACATGCTATAAACCATGAAAACATGCTCTTTCTATAAACCATGAACCATGAAAACATGCATTCTAAAACCATGAGAAAACATGTTGTAAACCATGAAAACATGTTAAACCATGTTGTAAACCATGAAAACATTCTATAAACCATGAAAACATTCTATAAACCATGAAAACATTCTGTGAAAACATGCTATAAAACCATAAAAACATGCTATAAACCATGAAAACATTCTATAAACCATAAAAACATGCTATAAACCATGAAAACAAGCTACAAACCAAGAAAATGGGCTATAAACCATGAAAATATACTATAAACCATGAAAACATGCTATAAACCACGAAAATAGACAAAACGTTTCAACAAAATCAGTTTAGAATTTCAGTTTGCATCATTTCGAATGTTAAGGTGTTAGCATAATAAATTATGCAAATTTTATTGAAGTTTTCTGACATCACAACAAAATAAAACAATTACATTAAGATTTTAAGATGTCCCCTTTCATCCATCACAACCTCTGCATACATTTAAAAACGAATGCTTTTGACGTAATTTAAATACTTTTCCGTTCAGAATCTTAAGTTCTTTCTGGTGCATATTGTAATATGTACTGTTAAGATTACACACGCACATGTCTTTTAAGTTACACTTCCAATAAATTATCTAGCTCTATGACATGGTATCTTTGACTGAATAAAACTGACTAAGTGACCAAGAATGCAAGATGTGACCGGTCTGGTTTCGAAAAGTAATGGAGGGTCAGGGGTGAGCATACGACGAATGGACGGCAAATGGATAAAATCTCTACTTGTGACCTGTCCATAACCTTTGTCAAAAGAAAAGCTAAAGGTATAGAAATGAGGAAACAGTTCTTATATCACATCAGTGACACCTTGAATAATGCTTACCTGCAGCATTAACATCTAACAATGCAATCTCTTCGGCACTCTTGTCCTCCATAATGTTCCAATCATAATTTGAAAGAAAAACATTGATTATTTTCTGGTATCTTCCTTGTTATGGCACCACCCAAGGTCACTGAACTTGTCTAGTAACTGAAAGAGAAATTTGGGAGGCTTGTAAAACATCCAAAATTCTTTTTTCTTTTCAAATATTAAACTTTTTAATGCACAAAGTCACTTCTGTGACTGCTAGGATTCATCCATCAAACTCTCGCTGCCTGAAAGTAGTATAAATTACTAGCTTTTGAAAAAATATATATATATACTATTCAATAATGAAAATGCAGTAGTCCAATTAAAAAAAAGAACTAGAATTGTTTAGTAAGTCTCATCTGCAATATATTTTTGATTTTCTCATTTTACAATGTAGACAATGCTCTTCACATATACGATCATTTCCTACAAAATCCCCACATCCACTTTAATTTAAGAGATATCATAGGACAAATATTTTCATTGTTATGCAAATAAGCTAATTAGTATGCACACACAACCCCCAATCATGCTCATTTGAACAGTACCCATGTCCTCTACCCCTGCACCAAGTTACATAAATGTATACCATTCATAACTTAACTTATAAGCTCATGTTAAACATTGTGGATGCTGAGGACGACAGGATGATCCCTGTCTTTTCATCCTGCTTCCCAGGCGAGACAAGAGCAGAACAATGAGATCATCATAGTTCTGACATATTCATCTTGTGCCCGACAAAAGCGCAGGATCCCTATTTTGTTGGGGGAGGCAAATGGCAATGCAACAGACCTAATACTGATTTACTTTGCAAATTTACCGAATACACTTTGGCAGAGTTGGAATTAATTATAAAATTTTCCACTGTTTTGAATAAAGGTGACGAAGATTTTCTCATGAAAAGTAATATTAATGTAGTGAATACATCTTTATAAACTTCTCTCTTTTGCAAGTAATATACTTTTCATCGCACAATTACATGGGGAATGTTTTTAGAGCAAATATTTACCAAATATACTGTTGTTTATTCAAGAAATTTAAAATAATAAAAACAATTCTTCCAGCAAATTCCCAATTTTGCCATGATTATAACGACAGAAAACAAGATTTTTTATCCAGCTCCGGACTTTGGTAACTCTAAATTTGCAAACAATTAGACAAAGAGTTTTTTTTTCTTTTCAAAATCAATGTTTGTTTGATGAGGTCTTAACGGCACCACGACAACGAGAGTCAAATTGTGCCTGAGAGGTCAGATCATTCTAGAGGTAGGAAGGAAAGGAAAACAGGGGGAGAATGAGAGAAATTCAAGAACAAAAAGTCTCCAAAATCAATGTAATTGTTTCTTATAACTCTTTGTATGCTGTCTCTAAACCACATACAAACCCAAGTAAATCACATCCTGATTAGCACACTACAGAGAAAAGAATATTTACCTCCAAGTCACATTTCTTCTGTACCATGGCTAGAGAGTTCCTCTTCAGGATATACTGCCCATGTGTGCTACTGTGTCTGCTACATAGGATCATACGAAACAAGTTAATTGCTCTTATGGTTCTCACGTTGTGCTTTCTTTGAAAATCACCATACTGGTAGTTGACTTTCACATCACTGATTCCACGAATCATCGCATACAGAATAGGACAGTCATTAATAAGGCTGACGAACAACTGATCAAGGTCATTCACCAACCCGAGATCAGATTTGTTTTGCTCTTCCCATTTTTTAAGCTCCATGTCTACCTGCATCTGAAGAGCATCAAGAATACTTGACTGCATGTATCCTGTACTGGTGAAGAGGCAGATGAGAAGATCCTTCCATCGCAAGGCATTAAGATGATGAGAAAGTGTTGAAATTTCTTCCGACACCACCTAGAGAATAAAAAAACAACTATTATGGATTAACCAGAAAGCTAAGTATTAAAATGCACGCTTAAATAAATAGTATGCACATCTCTGCACTGGGGAATTATACCTTGTTATTTATTGCCTAGAGTTCAAATCTCTATTTATTGGTTCAAGTTCTTATCTCCATCCAAAATACAATCCCCCCTACATATTTTGGCCCCACCAAGTTTCTGTCCAAAAATATATCTTGCCACCTTTTCTTCCAAAATTGCCAACTTTACATTCTTAACATTTTAAGATTATTTAGATTATGTATCTTCTGACAAGTTTATTTTAAGTCATAGTATTGTTTCAATTTTATTCAGCAAAGAAATTTCTGAGATGCAAGAAAATAATTCAATTTTCTTTGATGCCAAAAAAAACAAATTGCCAAAAATTTTGTTTTTGTTTCCTTTCATGTTAAAATATTATTGTGGAACATGCTACGTTAGAATATTTCAGCAACATCACCAAAAATATTCCCCTAAAATATATCACCAAAAATCTATTTCTGTCCTTGCCTTATTCCAATGTACACCCTGACTTTTATTCACTTCTTTCTTGATCACTAAGCAAGGACCCACTCAATTTATGAAAATCTAGTCATTGCGTCTTAAGATATGCTAATGACAGAAATATATCCTCTTAAAACATCTCTTTCCCAATTTCTATGCAATCCACAATTAAATCACTCCTAACTTCCAAGGGCACTAACAAAGCTACACATCAGTTTTTTACCAATGTCCATTACCTAAGATTTATTGCTTTGGTTTGTTTAGGTTTAACAGCACCGTGACAGTCAGAATCAAACGTGCCAAGAGGGTGTTAAATAATTAAGGTGCAAAGGTTAGGAAAGAGAAGATTGGAAAAGGAGGAAAGGATGGAGAAAAGTGAAAGTCTGAGAGGAAATAAGTTGTAGGAGAAAAGGAGAGAGGGATGTGAGGTAGGAAACGATGGGGGTGTGGGGAAATTAAATCCAGTGAAAAAGGCTGCTGTTGGAGAGGAAGGTAATAATGTTGGAGAGGGGATTGGTATGAGATACAGGATGCACTTACATTAGGACACAACTGAGCAATCTTCATGCAATCTTTACAGTAGTTCGCCTCTGTTGGGTCAGTGCTCCTTTTAGTTTTGACTCTGTGAAATTTGGCATACTGAACAGTTCTTGCATGCAGGAGTTCGTCTAGGTTGTTCATTGCTTGTGTTGCCTGTATATGGAAAGATGAAAAGGTATAAATTGAAGTAAACAAAATTCATAACTGTTTGTTGATCACTATGTCAAACATGTACTCCCCAGAAGGTGACACACACATTATACCCCTGAAGATGTTGAAGTCTGTGTATTTTATTGAAATATATCTCAACATGCTGAAGCTTGTCTTCAAATTACCCACTGGGCTGAAAAAATTGTCAGAAAGACTGATCCATAGCTCCAACATGCTTTAAGTAGATACAGAAATAAAATATCAGCAAATACATTTCTTGTGTTTTCAAGCATCCTGACTCTGCAGTACAAATTTCAAGTGTTCCACCAGCCAGCGCAGAAAAAACATTCACTGTCCTACCCTCTGGGAAATGGCCACGATGTTTGCGAAGCACGCAGAAATCTCAGCAACTTTGAAACATCTTTGTTCGTTTATTTTGCAATCTTTTTGAGCAATTTATTTCACTCACCAGGTCATCTTTGCCTTTATTTGTAGTGAACATAACAATCAAAGCTTTTCTGTCCGTGTATTTCGATGTCAGTTTTACATTTTGTATAACAGGTGTTGGCATTATGCAAATTTATTTCTAACCATACATTGTGTAGCATTGTCTATCAGGCCTAGCCTAGGTCCATTCATCACATTCATTAAGTAGCACTAAAATCGCATATCAAAGTGAAAGATATCCCCATTCATAGGTAATTAGTGCAAATTTCAAGTTTTGGATTAGACCCTTTGTTGACTGTGCGTTAAGTTTGCATTGTAATAGTCATTGATTAAAAGTTGTGTATGTGTGGTTTGAATGCTATTGAATATAAGAACAAAGTCAGTTTTTTTGGGAACTATTGTTGGGCATTTAATTTTTGGTTCTTAGGTACGTTTAAAGTATTGTTTAGTTGTGCAAACGTTAAACAAACTTTCATTTATGTAAACGGCACAGCCCTACGCATCAACAGAAGAAGACACTAGCAAATTTGCAGTTTTGGGGGTGTCTGACAATAAATGTCTATTACCAGTGAAAATATAAACTCTATGCCAATTTTCCCACAGGTCTAGTTAAACTACTACTGTAGCTTCACAGGTGTTATTTAGTCACTATTGCATAGGACCACAAGAAATTTCTTCAGATGGACTCAAGCTATGACTAAAGAATTGAGGATTGGAATTTCGATGGTGGAGTTATTGCTAAATTGATTATAACACTGGTCCAGTAGGAAATATATAATGGTAAAGTTATACTTTAGTTAAAAAATAGCAGTTGGGAGACAAACATAATCAATTGTAAGTTACAAATATTCCAATGCTAATTACAATGCAAAATGTTAGTAATGCTCCCACTGTTTTGTAAGATGTAAAAAAAAACACATACCCTAGCATAATCGGTCAACAAGTCTCCACAATGGGAACAAAGGAAATCTTTCATGGTGGTTAATTTTTTCCTTCGCAGAAAGTTCATTTCTTCCAGAAGGTCTGTACCAGATTTCTTCAAGTTTGGAATAAATGGGTTTGCCTGCAGGTACACCCTGTCTTGCAGAACAACCTCGGCTCTACATAGTGAACACTCGTTAATCCAGGGTCTGCCACCTCCTACTTTCATTGCAGGCATGCTGTCAGCCATTGTCTGCTAATTTCCTTAAAAAGGATTGCAATGCAAACAGAGCTGAAATCTAGACAAAGGGAAATATAAGATAAGACAATAATACATATAAACTTACTAAATGGATTACTCTGACATACGTCATTTCCATACTATAACTTTTGGACTGTCTACTGCCGCTATTGATTATGGCCTCAAAACATCTCTAGGGCCAACTGTTTTTATCCAAAATGACCCTTTTTCACACGTTTTAACTAATTTCAATTTGTTGTCACCATCATGATTTTCAATTAAGTTTGAAATAAGGCAAAATAGAATAGTTTCTTGTTGCTGACCGATCATAAGATAAAAGTGCTCACCGTAGAAATTTCTTACCATTTTTGAAAAAAAAAAATTGAAATAAAATTAAAAATGTACCGTATTTGATGTTACAAGCGCCCATGGCGCTTACGAAAATAGAAATGCACCACTCCTCAGGCCGGAAGTTGCGTGGTGCATGCCATCAAGTCTCTGTAAAATAGTTGCAATCTTTGCAAAGCACTCTGATGTCTCAGCATCTCTGATACTTTTTGTTTCTATATTTTGAAATAGTTTCCCCTTTTTTTGTGTGCTATTTATTCACCTAAAAGTAAGTACTTTGAATTTCTTCTCCCTGTATTAATAGGAATTTAGACAAGTGTACAAAAACGATATGGAACGAAAATACACATGAACAACATTCACTATTTATTCATGTTGGGATACGTTATCAGTCAAAAAGAATGTTGGGCGGGCGCTTATTAGAGCATGGCGGCTTATTAGAGCATGGCCGCTTATTAGAGCATGGCGGCTTATTAGAGCATGGCCGCTTATCATGTTAAATATGGTATATTTCTTAAGTTTTGTTTGGGGCCTAAATAAAATCTAATGTTTGTTTTTTACATTGTACCAAGTAAAAGCCTGAAATTAATGTAATAAAAGTGAAATATCATCTTTCAATAAGTCTATATTAGTCTATAATATAACATTGAGACCTAAGTTCTTGTAAAAATCCATCAAAATGGCCCACATTCTTCCGGTTAAAAATTCCTACTCTATGTGTTCTGGTAATTACTTTTTTCTACAATGGTATTGGTCTGAATTTTATATACAGAAAACTTAATTTCAATGCAGCACAACATTTTCTCCTTCAAAATAAAAACAATATATTATGTACCATACCATGTACAACAAGTTGAACAAGTATAGAATGTCACAAGGACCAGCAAATATGTTCGCGAGATATATGCTTAAATAACAAATATTCGTCACGAGCTATGTTCGCAACAGTGACATATGCATATGTATGATTCATTTGTTATAGAGGTGTGGCCTACAAATGGCGTCAACTTATACAAGGACACATTATTTTGACAGCTGAACCTTGTGATTATTTTTACAGCTGATCTTTGGTAACATGATAATGCAACAAGAACTTTTTGTCTTGCTAAACAAAAATAATTGATAAAGGATTTTCATGAATGGGAAATGAACAAATACTACGGAATACTTAAAAAAAATATATCAGAATGCTCATAAACAATTAGCAAAAAATGCTGCAAGTGCTATAACCAGGGAATTAAAACCATGCAGGGAGCTATATTTAGATCTCCCTAAAAGTAAAACTTCAGATGATGTTAAAGTTGACTTATGAGAAGTGATGTAGTCCTAAAACAAAAAGAAAAACTAGAATGGTAAATACTGTCATGGTTCGCATGCCCATGCAAATCGACACCCATATCCTATGACCTGGCCAATTATAAAAATGGCATCCCACACGGCATCCCACCCCATGTCCCACATGGCATCCCACCCCATGTCCCACATGGCATCCCACCCCATGTCCCACATGGCATCCCAACCAATGTCCCACATGACATCCCATCCCATGTCCCACATGGCACTCCACCATATCTCCCAAATGGCATCCCACCCCATGTCCCACATGACATTCCACCATATCTCCCGAATGGCATCCCACCCCATGTCCCACATGACATCCCATGTCCCATGTGGCATTCCATTATATGTCCCACAGGGAATCCCATCCTATGACCCACATGGCATTCCACCCTATGTCCCACATCCCATGTTCCAAATGACATCCCATGCCTTGTCCCACATGGCTTTCCATCATATCTCCCACATGGCATTCCACTATACAGTGGCTCACATGGCATTCCACCAAATGTCCCACATGGCATTCCACTATGTCCCACATGGCATCCCATGCTATGACCCACATGGAAACCATCCTACATGTATGTCCCACATTAATCTAACCATATGTACCACATGACATCCCTCCCTATGTCCCACATGGCATCCCGCATCAGTGGCTTCCCACCTGATATCCCACCATGTTCCACATGGTATCCCTCCCAATGACATCCTACTTTATGTACCACATGGCATCACATCCCATGTCCCTATGGCCTCCTACCCTATATCCCACATAGCTTCCTACCCTATGTCACACATGGCATCCTACCTTATGTCACACATGGCATACCTTATGTCACACATTGCATCCCAACCTATGTCACACTCTGTGTTACTCGTGGCATCCCACCATATCCCACATGGCATTCTACCCTGTTCCACATGGCATCCCACTCCATGTCCCACATGGCATCCCACCCCATGTTCCACATGACATCTCATAGGCTCCATAAGAAGTCTCATGCTAGCTATCAGTCCCTGATTGAGCACACTATGTATAAAAGTGTCTGTTCACATAACTTATATGCAAATGACTTGTTGAAATGGGATGGGACGCCATGTCCCACATGACATTCCATCCCATGGCATTCCACCCTATATCCTGCATGGCATTCCACCATATATCCCACATGGCATTCCACATGGCATCCCACCCCATGTCCCACATGGCATCCCACCTTACTGTATGTCTCACATGACATCCCATAGGCTCCATAAGAAGTCTCATCATAGCTATCACAGTCCCTGATTGAGCATACTATGTATGAAAGTGTCAGTTCATATAATAACTTGAATGCAAATGAGTTGTTGAATAAGAAAAATTGGTGGAGAGTCAAATAATTATGCCTGATATAGTAGCCCTTGGTGTATACAACATGGTAAATATTATATATGTCCCTCATGGCCCCCATCCATGTCCCACATGGCATCCCTTTCTATATCCATATGCAATTACATCCTGTCACACTCCCTGACTAAGCATACTAAATAAAATAAAAAGTCTGGTCAGGTCAAATACTGTAGCAACTTTATGCAAATGACCACAATAATGAAGGTGGAGTTTAATAATCATGCCTGATACAACTGTTGGTGCCCAAATATTTTGAGGAATTTTAAGGATGTTAAATCTCAAGTGCTACAAGTGCTGAGGATCTCTGAAAATATTAGAAAACTATATCATTTTACAGTTATCTTCTAAGAAAATATCAAATGTTTTGTAGACTTTTTAAGGAAACTATTATCTGTGAAAAACTTTAACATTTTATAAGGAAATTCTTACCTTCCATAAAGATATCAGAAAAAACTTTAACTTTTTCTGAGGAACACTGAAGAAACTTTAACATTTTCTGAGGAATTTTCAAAAAACTTGAATAATTCTGAGGAAATCGCAGGACAAATCTGTGGACGGCTGGACGGACGTAATCACCACTACATAGGTTCGCATTATGCTTAGCATGCGAACCAACAAGTAATTAATTTTAACAAATTTCATATAATTCCTCTAAAATGGTCCTAATTGTGGTAGCTTTTGCGACCACTGACACCTATTGGGAATCTGTCCAGGGAGCTGCAGTATAAGGGAATTTTATTTTCATAGACGAATATGGGCATAAGCGGTGAAAAATGTTTGAACCTGGGGGCACCATTGGGGGCACCTAATTTGAGGCAAACTTTTCGATTGACTTATTTTGAAAGCATGTTCAGCAATAAATGGCATAGCTTTAGGGGCAATTCCAAATTGAGCTAGGGGTCCCCAGTGTACATTTTCCCCCAGACCCAAAATCACAGCTGCTACATTAAAATTCTGGGTATAGCTAGCACACACTAAAGTCCATACTTTAAATTGTTTTCAAAATTGCAAACAGCAGTCAATCCCCAGTCTAAAAACGTGTTCCTTTTCTTCTGTACATATTCACGCCCACTCAGATTTATGAATATATAAAAAGTTGCCAACAATTTCAGGGTTAAAGAATGGATCAATGAACGTCACTTTCGCAAAACTTTTAGTTAAAGGTTCAATAATTATATTCAGTGGCTTTTTAAAGTAATCATTGATTGAAAAAAGAACAACTTTTACAGACAAAAAAGAACGCTACAAAACTAAAAAATTTACTCGATTAATTTTCTGCATGGATGTAGATAATCATTCTCGCAACAGAGTGATTTTTGACTATGTGATGTAAAATTTACTTCCACACATCTTTCAAATGATATCTAATTGCAAAACCTGCCAAAACAGTCAGGAGCATGGCAAATATAGACCTATTCCTAGACCAGTGTAATTACGGCAAATGCACTACTGCTATTGGTACAGTATATATATAGCACCTGACAACAACACCACCCAGATTGATATGCAAATAATGAACTACACATATTCATGTGGAGTCATGATTACGAGTGATGCAAGCATAGCTAGCCTAACATATGCACTTACCCTACACTAAGTGCAAAGAATAGGCTAAATGTATGACCATGATGAACAAAGGATTTCAAGTGAAATTTATGATCCATGATCTGGATGAATCATTATGTAAATTATTTAAAGAATATGACTGACATCCCGGAAAATAGATTACGGAATTAGACCTAAACTCAAAAATAATAAATCAAAAATTCGGAATCATGCATGGCATGAAGAAAGAAAAACCCCATCTAGGCCTACTGCTAAACGACGCACTTTGAACTCAAAATTGAAATGAAATCAGTCTTAGGTCAAAGTTAGGCTCTAATGTTACCGTTAAAATTTCCAAAAATTAAACCTTTTCAGATAGAAATTACCATTTAAAGTATGATATACGTCCACTTCTGTGAAGTAACACTATAGGCTAACACTAGACTCCTCGGAAATGCTGATCAACACAAACGTGGCTCCTATTTGAAAAAAATAATAATAATAGCTCAACCAAAATATTCCTCATAAATCATACATACCTGTTATTTTGCAAGTTCAATAATCATTCTTGCTATGCTTTTACTTTAAGTAGGCCCCGTTTGTGTATCGCGGTGGCATTTTCTATTGTACTTAAGCCACCAAAGGTTCCCACCCTAAAGCCTTATATGGTATTCGTCTTCTTCAATGCGCTATAAAACTGCCTGAATTACGGAGTATAATAAGGCAGAAAAGAAAATGCCGGCTATAGAAAGTAGTGTCCCACTCCCCATCAAATTCATATTTTCTTTATCAAAATGAAAATAAATAAATAAAAGTGTACTACCTGCAATCTCTGTATGGATCAGGATTGAAAACTAAACTGAAATACATTGTATTCCATACCTAAACCATACCAGACCTTGTTTTACCAAGGAGATATGAAAACATTTTCTTTTACAGCACATGCCATACACCCAAGCAAAAGCAATTCTTCTGCAGATAGGTTCAACATTGATTTGAACATTTAACAATAATAAACAATATTTTTGGTCATGCAGAATCGTATAAGACAGCAAAACACATCTGTAATTGAACATTCTGTTCGTACTTTCTACTTGTGAAATGATATGCAGAGTAGAATGCAGAGATAATATTAATAATCTATGCATATCAACAGGCTATCACCTAATGGGTCTGCAAAAAATAAAAACTCACTCCAATAAAATCATTTGAGCTTGTACCCCAAAGTGAATAACTTGTGGAGTCGTGGTATGGGTCAATTACATACAACACATGATTGGAACAGTAGATTCCATCGCTTGCCGTAGGCTACTACTATGAGCAGGTGAGTACACATAATTACAGGATAATAAAAAAAATTAAAAAAATTAAATTCATGAAAACTTTTCTTTTAAAATCTGAACAATTTTGATCAGGACTGTTGTCCAGAGGTTTATTATACACATGAAAATGAGATGAGGGGAATGAATACAAACTTTTTGAGTGAATGAATGGTCGTTTTCACTTGCGACCTCATTGTGAAATGTGAATCATACCAGCTTGGTTTGATTCACAAAAAGCTGGTGATAGCATGGGGATAATTTATCTTCGTTTACAGTACATTGTTGTTCCATAACAATCACGCAATTAATTCACCCTCCTATAAACAATGCAACAGCTATTTTTATCCACAGTTTTTCCTGGCATAAGCTGCTGAAATCAAACTAAAAAAACTTTCAAAAATGATATGACAACCCTTAAAAACCCATTCATTAATCATGTTACTATTACAACACGTAAATCTGGGGTCATTCACGCAAAGTTTCAATTGTTTTCAGGGGCCCATATACACATTGCATGTGTTATATGTACTGTACATGCATAGGGTCAGTCAGTACAGTAGGGCGTGGTTGAGTATGAATTAGTAAATGGTCTTGTAATACTTAGCATGCAATTTGCAATATATTTGTCGGGATTTATAATGGTTTCCCAAGTATTTCAAAAGACAAAAGGACTCTGGGGAGAATCGACATGACTTCAAATAAAGGGATTATGAAGAAATGAACTTGTTGTAGTCAGGGAAATATTAGCCCAGAAAAAAGATGCAAATACATAGCATCATCAAACCTGTTATCTGCAGGTACGTTATGACTATTTATTTCTAAACATTCTCAATCGTATTTATTGATTGAATCTGCAAAATTATCACATACTTTCACAAATAGATCAAAAGATACTACAAAAAACATGTTGACACAAAGCATGAACTATCTTTTCATTTAAGTAAAACAGATTTTACCATTTTTTGTTTGTTTGTAGTGATTTGGATATTTTAGGTACTTCCGGTTTTTCATAAAATATGAATCAGACTGAAACAGCAGTTTCCTGAAACAGGTACACCATGCAAACTTATATGGTGCTAGAGTGAGGAAAGAATAGATGGAAATTGATAGAGGTGTAGGGAGGTTAGAGAGGAGAGGGGATAGGGAAGGATAGGGAAAATGAATGTACAAAAAATATGTATATATATGTATGTATGTATATATATATATATATATATATATATATATATATATATATATATATATATGTATATATATATATATTCATATATATACATATATATATATGTGTGTGTGTGTGTATATATATATATATATATATATATGTGTGTGTATATATATGTGTGTATATATATGTGTATACATGTGTGTATATATATATATGTGTGTATATATATATATATGTGTGTATATATATATATATATATATATATATATATATATGTATATATATATGTGTGTATATATATATATATATATATATATATATGTATATATATATATATAATATATATATATATATCATGTAATTTATAAATCTTTATATAAACGTAAAAGACAAAGTAGCCAAAATTAGTGGTAATCACAATTGAATGGGGATGTTTCTTGCTTTGATTTCGTCAAAAAGTTTGTGATATGCACTGTGAATGTACAATCAAAACAAAACATCAGGCTTTAATTTCTCTTAATCAAATTCCTGTTTTAAACCTGTAAAACAAAAATACACTGTCAAAACAGCTTCAATTTTGTGCTCACTCAATACGATGTAATTACCTGATGAGTCAAATAAATTATACAACAAATGTTACAAAATGAACAAAAAGATTTATACAGAGCTGAGTTGCACCAGCTGCATGAGAAAGCAGCCATCTTGGCAGAGAATCAGAATAAGTTTGATTTCTGGGGTGGTGGTGCAGTTTTGAAATTTTATATGACAAGGCATATTTAGGTATGATGCATGACAGTGAGAACGGCAAAGGGGTCACGCCAGATAAGGACTAAACAACATTGAAGGGAATTGTTCTCTTAAACAAATTTTCATTCCCATTATCCATAAAAATGATTTTTAATACTGTACAACTAAAATTAGTCTTTTTAATTTGTTGTAGAAAATTGATGATTGAAAAAACTTATTTTTGGATATTTTGTACCAATTAGTCTAAATAATACACTTTTCTAAAAAACGTTTCCTAAACCACAATGGGATAAAACTTTTTGATTCATGTTTTGGTGGCCATTTTTATAGTCACCGTACATTTGTTTTCAACTATTAAAACCATCGCAAATAAGTTTTGGGATGTTGCACTAAACTGCAGGTTGATTTTTTGTTGACAACAATTTTTTTGTTCATATAATTTTATTAGTCAATGAACTGTGTGGAAAACAAATAAATAAAATATCAGAAATGTTTGAATAATAAATTAGTATCCTTTGTTAGTATTATGTTAATATTTTTTCTCAAATAAATCTAAAACATATTAAAATGTAATAGCCCCGATAGCAATGTTTTGAACTTGACCGTGCTTTGGAGAGTTTGTTAGTCAATTTTTAAGCAAAGAAAAATAGTCCAGTAAATGCTTAGATAAAAGTAACCAAAATCACTGTAAAAACAGTTTTTGAAGACATGGATGGGCTTCAAACATCATGAATAAGCATTGTGGGCAAAAAAAAAGGAGGTAAAATGATTTCGCTTCATAAAGATCTTCAAACTGAGATTTTCCTACGTTTTATCACAGCGTTTCAAACAGCACAGTAGGGCACAGACAATCGTAGTACCCTTGGACTAACAGCAGCCATACTAACATGGCTGGCATCAGTCGGACGGTACTAAAGTTAATATGTATGCAACTGTGCTGCTTATTGAAAAAAAAAATTGTAAAAATATTGTTGCCAATGCTGTTGGCCAATACCCTTTGAAACATAATCCAGACTGCACAATTTGCAAAATGTATGAACACTTTTAATGAGCTTCACACATGTTTTGATTTCTGTGTTAGGATACAAAAGCTAGGCTTCTCTACTTACAATGACTTTGCCAGGTCTTGGTATTTTTTAATTAGGCCTAAACGTTAACAAAATATTTGATGAATCTTTCGTCAGATACTTAAAAAACGTGTCAAACGGCACTTATTTAATTACTGATAGATCCTCTTCTGTGATATTAATATCTGAGTTTGACTCCCACGTGTCTTCCTAACAACTTATAAGCTTTGCAGACTGGACACACAGATCATGAGTTTAATTACTGTGGTGTAAATTTATTTAATTACTCATCTGATCATGAGTTTTTTAACTGCCATGTTAATTTGTTAAGTTAACAAATACAAATTTATAAATATCATCTTCAAAATAAATTGAAGTTAAAAGCCAGCAAAATTTAGTCATGCAGTGCAACCCTCATATTGGTCCAACTTTTAGTAACCAGGTGCCAACGTAGTCTTGTGCACAATTTTAAAGCCATGGCATAGTGTATAACTATAACGTTTGACCTAGTGTTAAATCAATAATTAATAATAGGCCTAATTTACACTTTTGGTTGTTTATGTTTTGCAAGAAAATACCCAAATTAAAACTTAATTACAAAATTCTGGTCAAAATCAAGAAAAATATTCAATAACTTATTGACTATGTTTCAAACAGTGTAAATATTTTCATTGTTGTTAATAAAACGCAATCAAGTTAGGCTAAATATAGTTAGTACTCAACTAACGTTAGGCCTATGCTATCCCCATTTGGAACTTAGCCTAGCGTTATGTCAAAAGTATGGATCATCTGGGAGCCTAACGTTTGTAAATTTAAGTTTGCCAAAAGAAACTAAAAATAACAATATTTCTTCTGCCACCCCATATAATCGTATAACGTTTTACTTTTCTTCCATTTCAACACGCTTGTGCAAAATGTATTGGTGAAATCCGGTGCATTTGTTTATTTCTTACGATATGCAACAGCCTAAGTCTACGATTTTTCAGGTCGTACATTGTGTTAGGATAAGAGAACTGTAAGCTTGTGGAAGTCATTAACGTCAAGGCCTTAGCCTAGCCTAGTAATAATGGTAACGTAAACTTAATACTCTTTAAGTTACCTTAAGTACAGTAGGGCCTACAGTAAATTAATTGAGTAAATAAAATACAAAATTTAAGATTAATCTTACATAAGTTACATTGCAATGTTCAGCTTCTTAAGTGTCGAAAACCCGTGTGTAAACTGAACAACCTTCATCTTCTCTAATCTTTTGAGAACAAACGAGAACTTGGCGCATTACTTTTCTTGGTAGGCCTGGTGGTTAAGTTAATATTCGTTTAAATTGGGAGCAGTAGGCCTAGCCTACGTCGCGTCTAAGTGTGCAATGCATGTATTTGGGAGATTTCTTTGTGTGGCTGCAGAACGTTTGATTTTGTAATGAAGCGAACTTGGAAGGAAGTTGGGAAGTTTAGGTTGAGGGGTGAAAAACGGCAAAGTGAGCATGTGAAAGGGATCTCTGCTTTGGAAAAAACCTAAAATATTTGTTTTTTTCACACCTTTTCTTCCCTATCGTTTTCAATCTCTTAATTGTCAATGTCATATATCCTCTTTTATTTCCCCATATTTTCATTTCTGGCCACCCTTTTCCTGGAGACCTGAAAAATGCATGCAGGCTGCTGGCGGAACCACGGGGGCAAAGGGGCCACTCCCCTGGCTGCCACTTGAGTATAGGGGACAGGAGGTGTAAATTTGTTTAGAACTATGTAGCGTAGGCTATACCTTGCATGCATTTAACAATTAAGTTACTCAGGGAACCAGCGGTGGCGAAACCGGGACAGGAGGGGTAGGGGGTAGTGGGGACAATGTAGGTACCTCTAACATTCCTAAAAAAAAGAGTAAAGTATTCACATCTGTCGGCCTGTATTTTTTCTTCTTATAATTTTGCAACAATTCATTAAATAGGTCCTTGTTATGGTGCCCAAGCCAGGGCCGGATTTAGAAATGTGGGACCCAGGGCACTATCGTATGTGGGCCCCTGCTCTCCCTTTCAGAAATGTTTCCTATAAGTTACACTCTTCCCATCGGCGTAGCCAGGATTTTTCACTAGGCGGGCCTGATCCAGTGAACGAAATTTTGAAAATCCCCCCCTCCCCCCTCAAAAAGTCATTGGTCTAAAGTCGAAAAGCAGGTGAGAAGAAAAGGGGGGGTTCCATAATTTGTTGCAAAGTTGTGCATTTTTGAGATTTGTTTTAACTTGGTTGCTTTTCTTTCAAAGAGTCATGTAATATATTTTTGTATTTTTCTTGCACCCCCCTTCCCCACCCTGGCTACGCCAATAACTTGTTTTCCTTTCATGTTGCAGTATTGCATTATCTCAGGTAGCATGCCCATATGGATGGCATATGGGCTACACATGGACAAAAATATGGGTCCCATCTGGGTTACACCTTCAGGGCCCCTTCAGATTCTGCACCCAAGAATCATATTGGGGTCATGTGGACCAGTCCACATTCCCATATGGGTAACATCTCGGTCTCAGATGGGTATCATGTTGCATGCCCATATGGGTATCATAAGGGATGGACAAAAATATGTGGCCCATCTGAGTTACCCCATATGGGCCCCACAAATCATATGGGCCAGTTCATATGCCCATGTGGGTTACATCTGGGGCACAGATGGGCGCAGTATGGGTTTCATGTTGGCAGGTAGTTTATGGGTAAAATATACCCAGGAGAAAATTTCAGGTAGGAATTATCCAGCTGGAAATTTTTACTCTGGAATGGAAACAGAAGTTCCCAATTATACTACGCTTTTACCATACCGTGCAATTACAAATTTCCAAAGAGACTTTAAAAAGAAAAAAATGTTCGCATAAAATGCCAACGTCCTTTAATATGTGACATTTGGTGAACCAGATTAATAAAGCTTTCATTCGTCCACACTGCCTCTTGCCAATCAGTCACAACTAAATGAGACAAATTGCAAATGATTAGTAAGAGTATGATATTTATACGTATTTATTTCCTTAGTTTCATCAGGTAAAAACAAATAATTCAGCATAAATGATTAAATCAAAATATTAAAGGAATGACACCACAAAGAATAAGTAAATAAACACTAGACTAATCACTCAAATAAAAAATTAAAAAATGAATGCAGTTATTAATCTCTATTTCTGCATGAACATTTCTTGGTGTCAATAGATGTGACTCCGCCATTCACATCATTAATATTTTTCCAGTTTGAAAACATAATTTCCCGCTGGAAATCATAATTCCCAGCTGGCTGGCTGGGAAATAACATTTCCTGCTGGAAAACACATTTCTCAGCTGGAACCAGCTGTGAATCTTAACTGATTCCAACTGGAATTTTCTCCTGGGTAGGCTATCCGCCTTATGGGCATTCTGTGGGATTCATCGTGTAATCATGTGGGGCAGCCCATATGGGAATTATATGGTTTCATTTGGGCAAGCAGTTTATGGGTAGAATATAGGTTTTCAATGGAATTCATCTGGGACCCAGGTGGGCGTGCAATTTTTGGGCCAACCCATGTGGGCCATTCAAAATGGGCAACACATGGGATCCAGATGGGGTGTATACCATCAATTGTGGTATCCATGCATCAGAAATGATTAATTGTAATCCCAAAATAAAACATATTCACTCCATTTGTTTATTGAAACACAAAATCTTTTAAGCTGTATCTTTGTTCTGCTCACCAATCAGCCAATAACCAAATTGAACGGGAAACGGGAGCAAACTGCTTGCGGATAAATCAAAAAAGATATAGTTTCTTCCAAAAACCAAACATCGAAATTCCACCTACTTGAGAGTTTTCTCCTCCCATTGCGGCGTTTCCCATATTCTGCTCACATGGTTTTTCCATAGGTTTTTCTCATATGATACCCGTATGGGCCGACCTATATGCTACCCACATGGGCATGCCCAGGTTTTTCTCATATGATATCTACATGGGCCGACCTATATTCTGCCCACATTGTCCAGGATTTTGTCCATATGTTGCCCACATGGGTCATCCCTTATATAACCCACATGGGAGTACCTAGGCTTTGTTCCATATGTTGTCCTCATGGGCTATCCCATGTACCGCTCACATGAGCTTGCCCAGGTTTCCCGATATGTTATACTCACATGAGTCAGCCCATATGCAGCCCACATGGGCATGCCCAGGTTTTCCCCATATGTTGACCACATGGGTCACCCCTTATATCTGTATATAGCCCACATGGGATTACTCGGGGTTTTTCTTCATATGTTGCCCGAATGAGCCAGCTTATATACTGCCCACATGGGTTTGACCAGGTTTCCCCATGTGTTACACACATGGGGCAGCTCATATGCAGCCCACATGAGCTTGTCCAAGTTTTCTTTATATGTTTCCCACATGAGTCATTCCTTATGCAGCCCACAGGGGTTGCCCAGGGTTTTCTCATATGTTGCCCACATGGGCCTTCCCTCATGCAGCCCACCTAAGCTTGCCCATGTTTCTCCATTTGTTACCCATATGGGTCATCCCTTATGCAGCCCACATTAGCTTTCCCAGGTTTTACCGGTACCCATATGGACAAGCCCAAGTAGATTTCATATGGGCCATGTATGGGCTCAATATGGGTTGGCCCATGCCCAAATGGCCCAGTTCTTTTCCATATGAGCTTCACGTGGGCATGCTACCTTGAAAGTTGGTCTGTAAAAATGAAAACAATCCACATTTTTGCTGCTGACCCAGGAAGTTAGAGTCCGTTTTCATTAAATAACGAGCCTCATAATTCATATCATAAACTTAGGCACGATTCAGTGGCGAAATGCCAAACTTTTTTCAGAGGGGGCAAAGAAAGTAAAATATCCGAATAATTTTCTGATTTTTTGGCTAGACCGTGATTTTTACCAGTGAGCGAAGAGAGATGGCAAATTAGTTTCCGATGTGCTTTCAAAGTTTGCCGCCAGGCAAGAGGGGAATCAGAGTGTTCCAAATTCTCTGAATTTCAGAAATGTCCCACCAGGATGAGAGGCAATTTCCCATGCCCCTATTCCTACGCCGCCGGCACAATCCTGGAAAGGTGCCCGTGTTTTCAAGATACAGCTCTCAGGCCAGCATTGGCGGCACTGCCAAATCAGTTCTACATTCGATAGAAGCAGAGGCGGCGGAAGATGTTTAAATCTGGGGCTCGGGAAGGAGGGGGTCGCACAGAATCTGAGGGGCACTTTCCAACTCGTATTTTCAAAGCATGTAGGCATATCACATCAGTATAGCTTTATAAAGTCACCCCCGGGCCTCAACCCACCGGAAGATTTCGAAACTTTTAATGGTTTGAAAATTTACTAGTGACCCATTTTTCTTAGTTTTTTTTTTTTTAAACAGCTTTTTTCATGATATTTTGGTCAATTATCAATTTTTTATTCCAGAATCTACAAGTCTTGAAATCGGAACAATTAAGATTTATAGATCATGATTAACCAATTGACACATTGTATTGGTTTTGAATCAGTATATATGTAATGTCTAACAGTCTAAGATAATATAAAAAAACAAAAACAAAGGATCCTTACAATTATACAGGAAGCCATTATTTTCTTGTTGAGAATAAATGTAACTCAGTATATCAGTATAAATTCGCAAGTCTTCAGGGAGTCACGGGTCGGGTCCACATTATGTGCTTTTTTTTAAAACCCAAGTTAGAAGCGCTGCACGAGTGAAATCTGGAGAGTGTTGCTTGATGTTTGTGTTACTTTCTTCTGAATCAATTTGTCAATAAAAAGATCAATTGTGATAAAGGAACTTAATAGCTTGCTTTGTCATGCATGACCCATTTCAAAGATGCCCCACTTATGAAATTTGGGGTGGCTTGCACACTCTGGCCCTATTTCAAAGAGTTTTTACAAATCATAAGCTGAGAAAACAATAAACCTAGGCGAAGGCTTTTAAGTATGAAAAAAAAATGGAAAAAAAAACACTTGTCCCCTTTGAAAGGGCACTTTGAACTTTTAAGAAAAGTAGGGGAACGTTCCCCCTGTTTTCCTGGTTCCGCCGTCTCCGGATAGAAGTGAAATGCACGTAATTTATATAATCACAATCTATTGTCAACTACACTACAAATTTTGCTACGGCCGAATCTATTTTCACAGCCGAAAACGGAAATCGAGGTCATAAAATCGGTCAAAGATATTCGGGTAAAGTCTAGATCGTGCCTAATAAAAGGCTTATTACAGTAGTGTAGAAGGGGGTGGGGGTGGGGGCAGGGACTGATCCACCTTGCTATTTTCGATGGGGAGGGGCTCAACCCCCTAGCTATATTTAATACTTGCACATTTCATACAGATAACGCATTGTTGCACATCGATAGCTTTAAACATTGGGGGAGAAGAGCCTCCTAGCTCACATTTTAACATTGCATTCATTGTTCGAATTCACGAAATGTGACAAGCATCCTTAGCTTCGAAACAACCAACACTGCAATTGCACTATTCCTTATTCTAAAACATATATATATTCCTTATTCTAAAACATATATTAAGGTAAGTCCTGAGTGCCTCCTTGTGTGCAGGGGTCCTGAAAAAGCGCCCGTTTGCTTCCTCTAAATCCGGACCTAGTGCGAACCACCCAAATATACCATGAGCCCCTTGTCACGGACTGGCGTGCCCTCTTTTACGTTTGCAAGGTTAAAAAAATGCCTGTTTACAGAAATGAATTATAGTGTTCTTTCAAATATCTTACACAAATCCCCTTACTACAACTTATCTCTTTTTTTATTTGTTCGAGAAAAAAAATGTGGCACTTGCCCAATTGCCTAAAGACTCGCTCAGAAGACTGAGTGTGAATTTGGATTCTGAACATAGGCGGCGGAACTGGGGACACCGGCAGTAGCGTAATCAAGGGGACAGGAGGGCAGCCGCCCCAGGCCCGGGTCCTATAAGGGGGCCCGTAAAAATACATACCATTATTCCGTTATACCATAGGGGCCCACTCGCCCCGGCCATTAAGGTCCTAGCTACGCCACTGGACACACGGGGTACGTTCCCCCACTATTGTCAAAAAGTTCCCTTTTTTAGAGAGGAAAAGTGCCCTTTTCAGGAAAAGGTGTTCTTTTCAAAGAGGACAAGTGCCCTTTTACAGAAGAATTGTGTCCCCCACCCCCTTTTACTTTACAATGGCACAGCCTTTTACCAAATTATGTGCGTCTTTTAATATAGTGAGTTATACCTTTGATTTGTAGCCCGACCAAGGCTGCAGGGCAATAAATATAGGACCCTTTGCATCTTTGTAGGCCTACATACAAAAAATACGTATCTATTATTTACCGAATTTAATTTATTTGGGGCTAGAAAAGTTTGAAATTTCCCATGCACATTTCTGAGAACCCATTTTTCATGGTCCTATGAGCTGAGGGTGGGGTTATGCATGTGAGAAGGCAGAAAGTTACGGGATTTCAGTTTTCCTATATACCTCACCGTACCTCACTGACGTAATATTGTAGGAGTGAAGAAATATTGAATAAATATTCATAATATGGTTCAAAATGTCCTTATATTTCTAGAACTTGATCAAAATTTTGTCGATTTTTCAGATTTTTTGTCCAATTGTATAAAATTGTTCTGATTATGATTGGATGTTTGTTCTGAAATATTCAAATTCTCCATTACTTTGGTCCTAAATCCCCCAATTTTGACAGCATATTGTTCTTAAATTTTCCAATTTTTGCGGCCGCAACAAATCAAAAAAAGAAAAGAAAAAAGTTTAGGTCACCAGCAATGTGGCGGATGGGGCATCGCACTTTCAGTTATATGCCCTAGGCCTACTGTCGCATGCATATCAAATTCTTTGTCCCCAGTTTCAACATATTCTGCTGCCCTTGGTATAATAGCATTACAAGCCTTTTAAGTTTAGATGTGCTGGTGGATCATTTGACAAATCAGTACATATAAAATTTAAAAAAATTGCATATTTGATATAAGGGTCTGATAACAAAATGAAAAGTAAATAATGTACATTAGCATATGATTTGAAGGAACTGAAAAAAATCACTTACAAGTTTCAACAGTTCAATGGGTACTTGGAGTTCGTTCAATGCTTGTATCATTATATTCTTCGAATGGAGGATTTGTATCTCTCAGAACCCCTCCCAAGAACGTATGAAGAATCCTCTCTCAGACGGGATGGGGGTTGGAAATAAAGTTGCACTGCTAAATTTAGTTTCTATTAACGCTCAAGTTGTTAATAATCGGAAAATCTCCTCACTCATAATCTGGAAAATTTCCTCTTTTCAGTGACTTTTTCTTCAGTTTCCGGACAATTTTCTTCGATTTTCAGAAATTCCCTTCCATTTTCGGGCAGGTTTTTTAATTTTGGGGAAATTTCCTATAATTTTTGGGAAATATTGTCATATTCGGGAAAGTTTTGGCCAATATTATTCACTTCCGGACTATTTTCTTTAATTTTTGGAAAATATTCTTCAATTTTCGGGAAATTTTCGTAACTTTTCATGAAATTTTCGTAACTTTTCATGATATTTTTTTATATTTCTGGGCAATGTTTGTCGATTTTCTCCCATTTTCGGGAAAGTTCCCTCAACGTTTGGAAAATATTGCTAAATTTGACCAAAATTCCCATTTTGACCTCCCAAGTGCAGCTCGGGCAGGAAAAGCCCGCAAAAAGGTGAAATTTCGATCAGGGGGCGGAAACTGCCTCTGCACTGTACGCCTCTTCGCCCCTCCTCTCAACCAACCTATCAATAATTGGCCCACCAGTGAAAATTCTTTTAAAAAAATCCGTCTCGCTATACTCCTCAGAATGCGTTTTAGGTGCAATCATTTTAGACCCACAGAAGAGTTAAAGTGCAACAGACCCTACCAGGGTCTTTAAGCGGATATCTCGCGCTCTGCGCTCGGATAATGCTAACGCACTATGAACTTTCAGCAAATGCTATTTCAGCCCCCTCCCCCTCCCTTTCCCCAACAATATCAAATACCTTCCGACGGCACTACTTTAACCCCGCAATTTTGTCCGAACTCTCTCAATTTCAGGGGAAAATTCAACTGCTGTCCTATGCCTGTTTAGAAATTGTAACCCAAATGCTTATCCAATTATCCAAGTATGTTTTAACTCACGAATTTGAAATCGTTTTCTTTCATCACTTACATTTTGGAACTTTGTCTGTTTGTGTTGATTCTAAATCCATTTTTGGTCATCAAAAAAAAAAAAAAAAAAAAAAAACTTTAGAGCTTCTGGGACTTTGCCCCTGGATTCTTTCAAAGGCTTCGGCTACGAGTCCCACAATTTTGCCCGAATTTTCTCTATTTTCAGAAGAAATTTCTCCTGTTTCGAAATGGTCCTTCTCCGAGTAGAATCTCAAAAATGTCTTCTTTTCATCACTTGCACTTACATTTTGGAAATTTGGTTTGATTCTAAACCATTGTGGGGCATTAAGATGAAGAAATCTTCAAAATGTCCTGGGCTTCGTCCCTGGACCCTTTGAAATTGTCTTCTTTCCATGACTTACATTTTTGAAATTTGTGTTGCTTTAAACCATTATGTTCAATTTTCACAGAAAATTTCCTCTCTGCCTGTTTCGAAATGGTAACCTAAATACTTATCTTGAGTAGATTTAAAAATAAAGACTTGAAATTGTCTTCTTCTCATCACTTGCATTTTGGAACTTTGTCTTGATTTTAAACCCGGCATTGTGGGGCATCGAAATCAAGAAATCTTCAGAGTTCCGGGCAATGCCCATCTTCAGAGCTTCCGGGCCTATGCCCCTGGACCCAAGCTTCCAAGGCTTCACCCAGGAAACCGAATTTTCTCATTTTGCATGGAAAATTCCCCTCTGCCCGTTTCGAAATGAAAACCCAAAATTTATCGGGAGTAGATTTGAAGATAAAAATTTGAAATCGTCTCCTTTTCACCAAGTCACTTAGTAGTACATTTTGGAACTTTTGTGTTGATTTTAAACATTGTAGGGCATCAAAATCAAGAAATCTTCAGAGCTTCGCTCCCTGGACTTTGTGTTTATTTTCAATCATTTTCAGATGTTCAAGCATCACAAACAAGACATTTTTTGAGCTTCCAGGGGCTTTGCCCCCTGGATGAAGGCTTCATCCAGATAGACTCGCTAGAGGCCCGTAAGCGGGCACACAGTGTTACGCAGTGCGACGTTTGGCACTTCAGTACTGTGCCCCAAGCCAAAATCTTTGGCAATGTTGGGCGAGAGGGGGGGGGAGGGAATGCCATCGGTGGGTTGGGATGCCATTGGTGGTTGGGATGCCATTGGTGGTTGGGATGCCATTGGTGGGTTGGGATGCCATTGGTGGTTGGGATGCCATTGGTGGGTTGGGATGCCATTGGTGGGTTGGGATGCCATTGGTGGGCTGGGATGCCATCGGTGGGTTGGGATATGCCATCGGTGGGTTGGGATATGGGTTGGGATGCCATTGGTGGGTTGGGATGCCATTGGTGGGTTGGGATGCCATTGGTGGGTTGGGATGCTATTGGTGGGTTGGGATGCCATTGATGGGTTGGGATGCCATTGGTGGGTTGGGATGCCATTGGTGGGTTGGGATGCCATTGGTGGGTTGGGATATGCCATTGGTGGGTTGGGATATGCCATTGGTGGGTTGGGATGCCATTGGTGGGTTGGGATGCCATTGGTGGGTTGGGATGCCATTGGTGGGTTGGGATGCCATTGGTGGGTTGGGATGCCATTGGTGGGTTGGGATGCCATTAATGGGCTGGGATGCCATTGGTGGGCTGGGATGCCATTGGTGGGCTGGGATGCCATTGGTGGGCTGGGATGCCATTGGTGGCTTGGGATGCTATTGGTGGCTTGGGATGCCATTGGTGGCTTGGGATGCCATTGGTGGCTTGGGGGATCTGATGGTGGGTTGGGCAGGGGATCTGATGGTGGGTTGGGCAGGGGATCTGATGGTGGGTTGGACGGAGGATACGATGGTGGGTTGTGCAGGGATACGATGGTGGGTTGGGCTGGGGATCTGATGGTGGGTTGGGCGGGGAATCTGATGGTGGGTTGGGCGGGGATCTGATGGTGGGTTGGGCGGGGATCTAATGGTGGGTTGGGCGGGGATCTAATGGCGGGTTGGGCGGAGGATCTGACAGTGGGTTGGGCGGAGGATCTGATGGTGGGTTGGGCGGGGGATCTGATGGTGGGTTGGGCAGGGAAAAATTGATGGTGAGTTGGGTAGGGAGAGAATTGATGGTGGGTTTGGGCAGGGAGAGATCTGATGGTGGGTTGGGCAGGATAGATCTGATGGTGGGTTGGGTGGGGGTGGATTTGTTCTATATTGTGATTGTTTAAACACATGTATATCGTTTTTTAGTAAGTCAGGCCAATTAAAGTTTTAGTCGGGAAATTTGACTTACACCCCCTAGGCTCGAAGTCAAGTTACTCCCCTGGTCATGATAGCAAGAGTGACAGAAAGGAAAATCCCATCCTGGATTTGAAAATGGGCCCTAAAGAGTAATGTGGTTACTGTATGTGCCTGTTATACCACAAGATGCTTCACTGGCCTGCAGCTGGTCGGTAGGTGTATTTATGGTATTTGTCAGCAGGTCGGGGCACTCGGTATCAGGCCGGGGTGCTCGGTATGGCTGCCCCCGCCTAGTTACGCCACTGGATGTAATGTCTGCGTGAGCATAAACCTTTATGCACAATTTGACAAAGGTTTGTAGAAAACACGATCGGGGACCTAAGTTAAGATTATCCACTGACCCATCTAGCTCTGCAATTCCCAGCATTTTGAAAGCAATTTTCATGATGAAATTCAATCACATTTTCAACCACTCTTCTTTTATTCCACCTTGTTTTGAGTGTTTATAATACAGTGTTAAACTCCCATGTTTGAAGTACTGTTGGGGTACAGTGAAGCTCCCAGAGTTAATATAATTTCCAGTGTTTTCAGGTTTGTTAACCGTTTGATGAAATAAATATTAGCAGCTGATGACATTTTCGGGCATTGAATGGCTGCAACTGATTTTCAACTTTATCATGATCGCCCAATTGTGGTTTAGTAGGCCCTATGAAAGAAGTGCTAGGGGTGCAGCCTGCAGGGGAAAGTTCCTGAAAGTTATAAGAAGTTCTGTTTTCTGTGAGAGATATTGAAAAAATAAAGATATATTATTTGGAGAAGGGACCCAGTCGATTAATTTATGACTATATACAGAATGAATAAATGTCACAAAAAGCACACCTTTTAGCAGACAGCTTTGCATGTTATTGGAGGCTGACGGCCCCCTTCCCGACCCCTCTTAATGTATGGTGAAAACGTCTATTTGCCCAAAATACATTGAAAATTGCCCAAAGTGCCTCAGTGTGTGTAACTTGAATCACTTGCCATCTACAATGAAGCAAAGGGCATTAGCTACGTTTCTTAATGAAACTGGTTTGGGTGGAGAGGTGATGTGGGTAGGGCAAGATGTAGTTTGCAAAGGAACTTTTGTCACAGGTATTGTTTTGAGTCAAGGAAATTTTTTGGATATTTTGAGGAAAATCCTCAAAAATTAAGAGGACAAATTTTGGATATTTCGAGGGAAACCCTCACAAATTTTGATGAAATAGCAAGATATTTTGAGTACAGAAATAAGTCGGAGATATGCTAACTAAGCTGCTAAATGGGCCTAACTTAAAGATTGGGTCTGTCGGTTTTCGGAAATATTGTGATCCTTTTTCCAAAATGGCTTTCACTGATCACGATTACTATAACAATCCAAGAAACTGAATATTCTATTGTGCAAATTTTCTGAATATTTGAAAATTTCTGGCCATGGGGGAATTTTTTTCCCCCATCCATCCCCTGCCCACCCCATATTTAGCTACGACACAGGTACTGTGGCCTATAGTAGAGTAAGGGGAAAGCTTCTGGCCATTCAAGACAAAAGCTTCAAGTACCTTGCCGTTTGATTCCCTTTTAAGGCAATTTGCATGCTCAGAAGATATTATTTAAAAAAATGTTGGCCAATGTTTCATAAGAAGATAATATATGAAGATTTTGATTGCCCAATTGTTAATTACAACATGCTTTTGTAATCATTTTTTGTAATCTTATCTTGGAGGTACCTTCCAGTGGCCTATAGCAGGTAGCAACAACTTGAGCTTAATTGTAAGATACTGTAACATGCAATAAACCATGAAAATAGAACAAACTTTCATCAAAATCAATCAAAAATACTTTTGAATTTTAAGGCATTATCATAATAAATAATTTTATTCAATTTCTATACAATGTTTGTATCCCCCCCTCTCATGGTTAACACATCTTTTCAATCCTTTCTTGAAATGGGCACAGTTGAATATGACCCAGAGGTTTGGAATCTCCTTCATTATACCAATCAAAATTCAGGGGGAGAAAACAATCTCATGATTTTCAGTTTTGAAAGAAATTTAGGACAGAAATGTAAAGAATTATATACATATTGAGCTGTCCTCTCTTTCAGACACCACAACTTTCGCATGCATTAAAAATGGTTGAAGCTGTGATTATAGCCAGAACTTGGACACTGGAGGTGCTTTAGACGTAATCTAGAGATTCAGAACTTAACCCTTACTCTACCATGCGACTGGAAGTGCTTTAGATGTAATCTAAAGATTCAGAACTTAACCCTTACTCTACAATTCCCCCTTCTGTCTTTGACTCCGCCTCCCAGGCGCATTTAAAAAAAAAAAGTACCGGTAGAGTAAGGGTTAATAAACCCGCGAAAAGTGTGCCAACTCAAAAATATATGCAGAATGGTCCCGGTGGGCGGCCCACCGGGTCACTGAAGTGGAACGAGCCCAACTTTGCTGCTCAGAAGACAGAGGAACCTTCAATAATTAGCCTGTGCTTAACCTTTACTCTACCACGCAGCTATATTATCGCCGTTTTGGGTGCCCCGTCTTTGACTCCGCCTCCCAGGCGCAATTTCAAAAAAGTGCTGGTAAAGTGAGGGTTAAAGCTCTTTCTAGAGAATGATGAATATGCAATCTCTACCTGTCCAAATACATCAAAAATACCTCTTCCAAATGTTATTTCACATTAAAAGAACAAATATCTATATAAAAGACAACATACATTCATTTCATATTATGAATATATTAAAATCTCTGCTAATGAATATAATAACATGTACAAAATCACACACATGAAATCAGAAGTCAATGTACCTACCCCGGCAAATCTCTGCATATCCTCATAATCTGGAAAATATCCATAATCTGCATATCCAATATACGATTTTAAAGGCAATAGAATAGTAAGCCATATAAACCTTCATAATAATAAGAAAGAAATAAAATGGCCAAGGTTTTGGGAAATTAAAGAATGAAAACCATGTGTCACAGCAACATGTGTGCCCTTTTGAGGTCTCGATCTTTCTGCAAAATTATCTGAATATCTTTGTAAATCAACCAGCCAACCTACCACACCACCTCACCCTGCCCCCACCCTACTCCCATAAGACAGAGAGAAAATGTTTAAGAAAATTGCATTCTTGATATTATGAAAACGACACTTTTGCGGGAAGTTGTATCAACAACTTTCAAGTGGTTTTCAATTTTCAGACAAAATTGCATGTAACTGAAGCCATGTTTACAATTCCCAAGGTTGGGTATCCTGGTAATTGAAGATTAAAATTGCATGTAACTGAAGTCTGTTTACAATTCCCAAGGTTGGGTATCCTGGTAATTGAAGATTAAAATTGCACGTAACTGAGGTCTGTTTACAATTCCCAAGGTTGGCTATCCTGGTTATTAAAGATTAAAATTGCACGTAACCGAAGTCTGTTTATAATTCCCAAGTTTGGGCATCCTGGTAATTGAAGATTACAAAGGTGAAACAAACTTAGCTTGGTAAGCATTTACCAATGAAAAAATCTTTTTCATAGTGAAAAACATTGTTTAATGCAGATAAGCATTATATCTTCTTGTGACACCAAGTCTGTGATGTGATTTAATCTTCAAGACTTGGTGCACTTGTGGCTAAGTGCGCAGCTTTGAAGTGTGCATCTTTGAAGTGCACAGAATTTGCATGTGCATTCCCCTTTACTAAGTTCATGCTGACATCATATGATAATTTAGGGCTTAATGCTATTCATCAAATGCATTTTAATACTTTTGGAAGCAAAACACAAAATCATTATTTGTATGAAAGACAACTTGGTGTTGGTTGTATAAATCCCTTTCTTCTGTATAATTGTTTTTTTTAAATGACACTACACCACAAACAGGGTGTTCTCATATTTGTAAGACCGACACAAATAGAACAGACTTGACAAGAGGTGTTACACCTTTCTCCAAAAAAAAAAAAAAATAATAAAAATAATCATGATATTTCACAGATAAACATACCTTTATTTGCAATACATCAATCCTGTTTTGCAATACATCATCCCTGTTTTGCAATACATCATATCTGTTTTGCAATACATTATCCCTGTTTTGAAATAGTGGCGAATGTGCAAAAGTAGTTTTCGTTTTGACACAGTGACAAATGTACAAATACATAATAGTTTAATTGCAAATATATATGATTGAAAAGTTTTCCTTTTTATGCTTGTGTCATTTATTGATTACTTACACTTTAAATAATTCATTAGTTATAGAAAACGAGGAAAATTAACATATAAATAATAGTAATATGCATATAAAGACATTTGTCACTATGTCAAAACAAAAAACATGCTTTTCCAGTCAAACCTACATTCGCCATTATGTCGAAACAGGGACGATATGGCCAAGAAATGTTTGGAAGCTCTATTAACATTTTATCTGGACTTCACATTCAAGAACCCATTTAAAAAAAAAATACGCATTTATTATGTACAATCAATGATTTCTAAGAACACTTTTAAAGCTCTCTTGATGTATATTAATAGACAGAATTTATCAATCATAATCATTTGATATAATAGTACTACGGATTTCTAAGGCATTGTAGTCTATACAAATTTATTTTACCAAAATGATGGAAACAAAACCGGAGTATTATCAATGTATGATTTGTATGAGGGATCCATTCCCCATCGCTTCATACCTTGTCGTTCTAAAATAGGAACACCACTCACACGAGTGAGGAGATAATACACAAATAGAGGGGATATGATTCCTGCGTGTTGCCATCCTGAGAAGACTGAAGATGCGGAGAGGTAGAGGCCACTCCAGAGCATGATCTCTCCAAGATAATTGGGGTGACGACTAATGCTCCAAAGTCCGGAAGAAATGAATTTCCCCTTGGAAGAGAAAGAGAGAAAGAGGTTTTTTCACTTATCAATGGCATTATAACTTCAAGAAAAACTTATGTGGTTAAAGCATATTCATCTCAAAATGAAAGTAAAAGCACACATATGCAAATCTTCATCCATGAAGTGAAGTAATTAAAGTAATAAGGAAGGGGTTTAGCAAGTAATTTTTAGTATCTTCTTCACTTGAATTTTCAAAAAAGAATAAAATGGTAAATTTCTGTCTGTTTTGATTCAGGACTGTTGATGTTGTAAAGATTTTCAGCCCCTATCGCAGGTTCGGGTTAATAAAGACTATCTTATAGGGTTTTTACTTACAGCATTATCAGGGTCAGCTTTAAATCTTTTCTTCTGGTGGTCAGCTATCACCTCTAAGCCCATTCCAAGGGTCCACAAACCCCAACCGACATAATCCTTCCAACCAAGAGGGAAGTCTCTCTTTTCAGCATTCAGGATCAATGTAGGCAGAATTGTTAAAAATACCCATAATGCTAAACAGAAGATGGGAGATAAAATAATAGAGCAAGATAAAGAAAATACACTGTCAATCTGTAAAACATAATCCTGAAATGATGTTTATATCTACATATTAGTAGAAAAGGAAAAACAATTTCATGTATTAAATACCGATGAACAGCGCTTAAAAAATGTAATGACCTATGCAGTTTCATTAATACAATTAACATTGAAAATAACATTTTTAGTATTCAAGTTATGATTGGTCACGTTGGAGATGACGGAAGAGGTAAAACTACTCCCCCTCAGGGCCTTGTTTAACATACTAATTGGCACAAAGATTGGAGACCACTCAGCAAAGTTTGGAGGCCAGTGATGGTAAAATCCAAAGACTGGTGTTCAACAATTGATGCGCAACTTGAGTTTCTTAAGGTTGTGAGATAAAGATTCTCATACGTTGGTTTGTAGCTAAGTTCATGCATAACCTTTTTTTTTTTTTTTTTTTTTGAGGGGGGGGGGGAGGCAGCGGGGCGCCATGTCCCCCTGAAGAAAAATCCATAGTAAAGGTATGCCAAGCCAGGTTTACAAAACATCATGAAGTATATAGGCCATGGATTGTATGTATATTATACATGTTTGAGTTCAGGACAACAGTATTTTCTCCCATTTTCCTAAGTTATTTTAGTATTCGTTGTATTATTTATCAATTATTAGCATTACTTAGTGATTTGGTCTCCCATCCAATTACATACCCATGCTATACACTGTTGTTTTATATGGTTTTGCGTAATACAAATAGACTTAACATAGTACCCAGTGTCACTCGTCGCTGCATTCTTACATCGTGTGTACATGCCCCCTCTCCCAAAATTGTTGTCAAAAAAAAAATTAAACAAGACATCAATGATGTTATAGCTTAACCCATAGAAGTGCAAAAACCAATTGACTGGTTTGATTTTAAAAGCAATTTTATATTCATATCTAATATTTTTAATTTGAAATTCAAATGCAATTTTTTTTTTTTTTTTTAAGTTTACTCATTTTTGGGGCAATTATTCATTATGTTGAAATTCCAAGTTTTACAGTTTCAAAGCAAGCGTGTATCGTTTCCACAAGTTTAGTACCGTAATTTTCGGAGAGTACACCAAAATTGTTCCAATGTAGGTAAAAAAAATGCGTAACCAGTATAGCAAAAGTATAGACTCCATTGCCCAAATAGATGCTGGAATTTTGCTTTCCAAATCGTGAAAAGTTTTCTTCTACAGCATAAATCATTGTTTTTATTGAAAATATGCCTGGAAATTCAGTTTAGAAATAACAGAAAACTTCCCTTCAATGTCATTTAATCTCAACATCGCATAATTTTTTTGCAGTACTTGTTAAGGCTCTTACTGTGAAAATCTTGCATACTATCATACCTCGCCGTAAAACATTTCAAAACCACGCCACCACCCTGGTAGTTCTGATCATATCAGTACAGTCCTCTCGACTTGGTCGCCATCTTTGCGAAGCATGCAGAATTTCAGCTCTGTTGAAACCTTTTTGTGTAGATTTATTTTGCAATATTTTTTCTTTCTTGCAAAATTTATTTGACTCATCAGGTAACATTTACATGGAAATGTACTGATTGTCACGATTCAAGTATTTTGACCGTGTGTTTTTTGGTCGAATTAACAGTTTGTAAAACAGGCCTTGATTGAGTGGAATAAAAGCCTTATGCTATGGACTATTGTTAGTTGCACTGTTCAATGCTGCACATTCGCAGTGCATTTCACAAGTTACTCAGATTTCGGAGAAATCAAAGTGCAAAATATCCCCATTTATAAGTGATTACTGTGCATTTGTGATTCTTGCATTTGAACAGGATTATGCTAATCAGGTTTACAGTTTGTAAAAGTCATTGATATTGTCAGCCAAATGTGTGTGATTGAATTGTGAATGATATTGATTTTCAACGGCAAGGATTCGCGAGCGTGTAGCGTGTACACCCTAAACAATCACAGCTCTAGTGACAACAACAGGTGTAAATCCATGGTAAATGGGGATACCAATAATTATTGAAATTCAAGAAGAAACACAACTCTAACTTTCTAAGAAAATAAATTATCCTTTGTGACAATGCACTGCAACAATACAGTTCGATTCTGCACAAGTGATTAAGAGTGGGAGAATGAAAAAGTTTTGACAGATACAGGTACGTGATACTGGTTCTGAATATATGACGGCAAGGTTTGGTTAAATGTACATGACAACTCAACTCACACATGTAATTATTACTGAAATGTCATGACCCTTATCAGAAAATTTGCATATTCATAAAAATATGCAAATTCTGATTGGAAAATGTTTTTTGTCAAACCAAAGAGCTTCAAGCTCTTTGGTCAAACACACTGTGATTCGCTTGTAAGATCTAGCCACTGTGATATGCATGATTAACAACAGACTAGACACACACATGAAGCAAGCTAATAGGAAACACATGTAATGTATGGGGACTGTATGAGGACCTCACTTACATACAAGAATGGCATAATGTCTACAGCTAAAAGAGCTATCTTTAGCGCCATTAAGTATGAAATCTGATACTTTCTTAAAACCTTTCGGGAGCTTTAATAAAAAAAATACATAAAACATCTCTTAGCAAAATACAAATATGAAGCATACAAAAATCTCGCTTGACCCAGAATTTCAAGAGCAAAACTGTTAAAACCGAGAGAGTTGAACACACAATTACAATGACGTGGTCGTCGCCTGCGTATTCGGTTATGATAGTACAAATGTTATCACGAAGCACTTAATACCACCCGGACGAGAACACAGGTATGACGTACGGACAGATATAACATCAAAAACCAAGTCAATGTCCACGGCCTTTGATAACCAGTTGTGGTGCACTGGCGTGTCTACCCACCCCAGGATTGAATCTTGGGCCTCGTGGTCTGTAGACAGGTATGATAACCGCTACACCACAGTAGGTAGATACTGTTAAAACCTAGGAGGAGATGTATCTGAAAGCAAACCATTGCACAGGCACATATGGGAGCTCACGTACAATTTGATAAGCTAATGGGTGCATGGAGCTTAAAACCAAGGTAAATCAGAGGTATTACAGTAATACACTGGAGGCACACATATCAGGTGATTTAATGATAAATTATCTGGCAATCTGTTTCAAATTTTGGAAAATTCCCTTTATTTTAGGGATAATTTCTTCAAATTTTCTTCTTTTTCCCTTATTTTCGAGGAATTTTCTTCAATATCCTTTATTTTCTGGATTTTTTTTTTCAATTCTCCTTTATTTTCTTCAATTTTCTTAAATTTCTAGGATTTTTTTTTTTAATTTCTGGGAAATTTTCTTCAATTTTTGGGAAATTTTCTTCAATTTCTGGGAAATATTGCTAAATTTTCTTAAATTTTACCCAATATTTCTATATTTAAACCAAATTTTTAAGTTAATTTTTCTTTAGTTTTACCTCATTTTTCAATTTGATGTTAATAATTTCCCAATTTGCAGTTCACGTTTCCTATATAGGTATTGTATAGAAATGGCTTTGCTTGAAACCAGGAACACTTCGACCCGGCGGCCCTTATAAAGAGCAGGGCTGGTTGAAGTAAAAGTTATTTTTTTCTTCATTTCCCAAGCCCACAAAACTGTGATCTGGTCAACTCCATACAAGCTGTTCAATGAACCATGTGTTTGGTTTCCACCCAACTCAAAAAAGTTCTTATTAAGGGCAGCAACATCTCCCAATGAGTATGAAATGTCCTTTAGAGCAAAGTTTATCTTGTGGAATGATGCATAATATCACGTCTGAAATTTGCACAACAAGTTTTTAAGCAGTGTCTGTACTAATGTGTCTTTTATATCAACTCCCAGAGCAAGTTATACTTTTCTTATTTTTCTCCAGTGGTTGGCCCAGTGGATGGCGTGGGAAAAAGTATGATGAAATAGAAAATATGTTACTAAAATGAAACATTTTGAACCTATGAAATTCCCCAAAGTGCAGAGCTTTCTGGGGCTTTGCCCCCATGGACCCCTATCAGGGCTTTGCCCCTGTACCCCACCAGAAGCTGTTAAACTGGCCCCTGAACCCAATGCTATAAAGCACCACTTCAGTGTGTGAATTTTGATAACAATTGGTGTGACTACTTCCCCCTCCCCCCTCCCTAAAAAAATAAATAATAATTATAATATTAATAATAATAATAATAATAACAATAATAACCCCTGGATTGCAAAATGGGAATCTGTATGAATAAGTGACAAATTTCTCAGATGAGGCCCTGCCCCCTCCCCTATCAAAAGTATTTTTCTTTTTGGTTGGATGGTAAAGTCTGGTGAAACTTAGTCTATAGATAAACATTGGTAAAACTAAAAGGAAATTACTTCAAGTGTAAATCTCAGAAGACAAGAGATGTACCAATTAGCAGCAGCTTTTTGATGGAAAACATCATTTACCAGTGAAAATCTTTGGGGTTACCTTTCGTATGCCCCTGGGAAGATCTACAGCTGAATTTATGATTATTTGAATTTCTTTTCTACATTTTAACCATTCATGGATAAGACTAAATTTTAAACATTTGTTCTAGTGCTATACTTTACTAACATTCATACATACTCAGAATACTTACTATAATTCCTAACTTCAAACACCACAGTATTTTCCTTTTGTTATACAGTTCTACCTTTAAAATAACTTAATACACTATCTTCCAAATAATGTGTAGTGTAAAGGTGTACCAATTTGTTTAATATAACCAAAGTTGATTGCTTTCTACAGTAGGCTAAATAAGGAGAAATTATATAGGCTATAAATAAATATCAAAGACTCACCCTGCAATGTCCAATAAATGAAAAACACCTTCGGATTATCCCTAACATTGTTGAATCGTTTATCGAGGCCATCCTGCATTATTCTTGAACACAGGAAAACTCCCAATCTAGAGAATAAAAAACAAAAAACATATCAAAAATCAAACTTGTGTGCTATTTACACCATCGTATCACTCACTCACTCACTCCTGTAACGTGGTGTCTAAGACATCAATTGTGCGAGCACGCATCTCCATTCTTTCCGATCTCTCACAATCCTCTGCAGGTGTATTCTCTCTACTCCTACCAAATCTGCATCCCGTGTGACAGCATCTAACCAACAGGTCCTACATCTCCCCCGCTTCTGTTTCCCTCCTACTATCTCAGGTTTCTAGTCTAGTAAGGCACTGGGGAGTCTGGTCAGGCTCATTTGAATGACATTTCCGTACAACTTATGACGTGCATTTTTTAGTAGGAGAGAAATAGGCAGTTGATTACAGTAGTTCTCTCCCTGATTTCGCTCTGATGTGATGGAACCATCCTATGTTTAGAAATCTGCAGTGGTATTTGGAATGGAAGGAGAAGAGCTTTTTTTCTCCCGTCAGAGTAGTGGTCCAGGTTTCAGTTGTGTACAGGAGTGTGAAAATTACAACTGCATTATTGATGCGTAACTGTCTTCAGGCTAATTTTGTTGTGCCAGATCTTTGTCAATTGGCAAAAAGATGATGGCATCTCACACTAAGTTCTACATGGCATCCTATGTCCCACATGGCATTCCATGTCCCACATGGCATCCCATGTAACACATGGCATCTCACCCCATGTCCCACATGACATACCATGTAAGACATGGCATTCCACCATATCTCCTTCATGGCATCCCACCCCATGTCCCACATGACATCCCATCCCATCCCTTGTCCCACATGGCATTCCACCATATGTCCCCACATGGCATCTCATTCTATGACCCACATGACATCCCACCCTATGTCCCACGTGGATCCCACCCCATGTGCCAAATGATATCCCACCCCATGTCCCACATGACATCCCATCCTATGCCTTGTCCCATATGGCATTCCACCATATCTCCCTCATGGCATTCCACCATACAGTATATCTCACATGGCATTCCTCCATATGTCCCACATGGCATTCCACCATATGTCCCACATGGCATTCCACCATAAGTCCCACATGGCATCCCACCTTATGACCCACATGGCATCCCACCCTATGTCCAACATGAATCCCATATTAATCCAACCATATATACCACATGGCATCCATCCCTTGGTCCTACATGGCATCCCTCACTGTGTCCCACATGATATATATATATATCCCTATGTCTCCCATGGCATCCCACCGTATGTTCCACATCAGTGGCTTCCCACCTGATGTTCCACATCAGTGGCTTCCCACCTGATGTCCCACATCAGTTGCATCCCACCTTATGTCCCACATTGGATCCCACCATATGTTCCACATGGTATCCCTCCCAATGTCCCAATAACATCCTACTTTATGTCCCACATGGCATCACATTCCATGTCCCCATAGCCTCCTACACTATGTCCCCACAAAGCCTCCCCCTATGTCACACATATGGCATCCCACCCCGCGGCATCCCACCCCGCGGCATCCCACCCCGCGGCATCCCACCCCGCGGCATCCCACCCCGCGGCATCCCACCCGCATGCATCCCACCCACGCGCATCCCACCCGCCCACCCCATCCCACCTCGGCATCCCACCCCACACATCCCACCCCGCGGCATCCCACCTCAGACATCCCACCCCGCGGCATCCCACCCCGCGCATCCCACCCCGGCATCCCACCCCACGGCATCCCACCCCGCGGCATCCCACCCCGCGCATCCCACCCCATGGCATCCCACCCCGCATCCCACCCACATCCCACCTCATCCCACCCCGCGCATCCCACCTCGCTGCATCCCACCCCGCTGCATCCCACCCCGCGGCATCCCACCCCGCGGCATCCCACCCCACGCATCCCACCCGCGGCATCCCACCCCGCGCATCCCACCCCGGCATCCCACCCACGGCATCCCACCCCGCTGCATCCCACCTCGGCATCCCACCCCGCGCATCCCACCCCGCGGCATCCCACCCCGCGGCATCCCACCCCGCATCCCACCCCGCGGCATCCCACCCCGCATCCCACCCCGCGGCATCCCACCTCAGATCCACCCCGCCCACCCGGCATCCCACGGCATCCACCCCGCTGCATCCCACCCGCGGCATCCCACCCCGGCATCCCACCCGCATCCCACCCGCATCCCATCCCCCACCCCGCGGCATCCCACCTCCGCGGCATCCCACCCCGCGGCATCCCACCCGCGGCATCCCACCCCGCATCCCACCCCGCGGCATCCCACCTGCGGCATCCCACCCCGCGGCATCCCACCCCGGCATCCCACCCGCTGCATCCCACCTCACGGCATCCCACCCAGCGGCATCCCACCCCACAGCATCCCACCCCGCGGCATCCCACCCGCGCATCCCACCCCGCGGCATCCCACCCCGCGACATCCCACCCCGCGGCATCCCACCCCGCCCACCCGCATCCCACCCCGGCATCCCACCCCGCGGCATCCCACCCGCGGCATCCCCCAGCGGCATCCCACCCCGCGGCATCCCACCCCAACCCACCCCCCTGGCATCCCACCCCGGCATCCCACCCCATGTCCCACATGACATCCGATAGGTGCCATAAGAAGTCTCATCATAGCTATCACAGTCCCTGATTGAGCATACTATGTATGAACTATAATATAATAACTTATATGCAAATGAGTTGTTGAATAAGAAAAAAGGCGCAGTCAAATAATTATGCCTGATATAGCCTTTGGTGTATACCACATGGTATATATTATATCATATGTCCCGCATCCCCCATCCATATCCCACATGGCTTCCCTCCCTATGTCCATATGCAGTCACATCCTGTCACACTCCCTGACTGAGCATACTAAATAAAAGTCTGGTCAGTTCATATACTGTAACACCTTTATGCAAATGAACACAATAATAAAGGCAAAGTTTAATAATCATGCCTGATACAACTGTTCGTGCCCAATATTTTGAAGAATTTTGAAAATTTTAAATCTCCAGTGATACGAGAGAGATGCTTGAGGATCTCTGAAGAATATTGGAAAATTATATCATTTTACAGTTATCTTCTAAGGAAATACCAAATATTTTGTAGACTTTTTAAGGAAAATAATCTTCAATCCTGTCTTAAGTGTCTCTAAAAAACTTTGACATTTTGTAAGGAAATTCTAATCTTCCATAAGGATATCTGAAAAAACTTTAACATTATTTGAGGAATCCTCAAAAAAACTTTAACATTTCTGAGGAAATCTTAAGAAAAACTGTGGACAGCCAGACGGACAGGTCGATGCTTACGGATGTAGAGAAAACTAATACCGTACGTTGTATGTGTTGTAAAATAACATGCCATGAAGCCACGAGCCGTGTGAAGCTGCTTTACAAAGGCGTTAACATAAAATGTGCTGTTGTCTTTAACAGCTACCATGATCATGGGACTGTCATACAAGCGGCCACCCAAGCCAAAAAACTAACTTATGTGGAGTTGATTTTATAAGGGTGTTAACGTACTACACATACCGTACCCAATCTCTGGAGTTAAATTCACAATATTGTTAACGTACTACGTATGCTATATGATCCAGTAACTCAGTTAATTTCTATTCACCACAAAGCTACCAAGCTAGTGGCTACATGAGGGTGACTACCGCTGTCTAGAGGTGACTACCGTCATACTCAGTACGCATCCCTGTTAAAATAAGTATCAGTATCACAGAGCCGTATGGATCTACAATAGCGTCAACGTACTTCATATGCTCTACAAGCTGACAACCCAGTTTACTTCTATTCCCCACGGAGCTACAAAGCTAGTGGCTACGTGAGGTGGACTACTGCCGTACGCAGTACGCGTCCCTATCAGAATAGCTATCAGCATTATGGAGCTGCATGGATCTATGATAGCGTTAACGTACCACGTACGCTCTATGAGCTCTTAACTCAGTTTACTTTTATTCACCACGGAGCCACGATGCTGGTGGCTACGTGTGAGAACTACTGCCATACTCAGTATGCGTTCCTGTTAGAATATCTAAAAGTATTATGGAGCCGCATGGATATACGATAGTGTTAATGTACTACATACATGTATACTATACGAGCTGTTAACTCTTGTTTAATTCTATTCACCACGGAGCTACGAAGCTAGTGGCTGCGTGTGGGGGACTACCACCGTACTCAGTACGCGTCTCAGTAAGATATAACGGCCGCGGATCTATGTAGCTATTGGCTACTGGTACAAGAAGAAATTAGCTTCTGTGAAGCTACACTTCCTACAGAGTTTGATCTATTACCACTTTACCACCGGCTGTGCTGCTGGTAGGTACACTTCCGGGTTTACTTTATGCTTTACTTTACCCCGTTTACATCCTGTGGGGCTGTAAGGACCAGTTCACAAAAGCCGTATGGACCCTTAAAGCTTAGCTAAGATACCGTATGGACCCGCACAGGGACGTACAGCGGAGTCATATGAACTGGTAAAGTTTAGCTATGGGGCTGTATGGACCTGTACGGGGCCATTCAATGGACCCATAAAGCTGTGGCACAGACCCGTGAATCCGTTTATTGGAGCTGTATGGACCCATACAGGCGCTCAATGCACCCATACAGGCGCTCAATGCACCCATGACACGGACCCATGAACCCGCTTTATGAAGCCGTACGGACCCCATCAACAAACCTGTATGGAGCCGTGTCACAGATCCATGGACCAGTTGTATGGGGTCGTATGGACCCGTACGGAGCAATCCACCGGAGCCATGCGGACCTGTAAAAGTAATCTTACGGCTCTACAGCGAGCCGTAAAATTACTTGTAGCTTTCTTAAGATGCCACCCCTTATGTTCCTACAGGTACCTACATGGAACTGTGGCATACAGCTGTGTTATAAGAAGTCACCTACCACTACCCGTGCCCCATCAAGTCAGTAGCATCAAGTCATGGCGCACTAGTATTATGTGGTTTATTCTAAGTTAGGTCGCTAAGGAGCAACTCAGCTCCTTAATTAAGTTAAGTTTTAACTTACACCCGACGGACCTGTACCTGTGACCCCAACAACTCAGTAGCATCGAGCCGTGGTGCCCCAGGGTGGTTGGTCAGTATACGTTGCGCTAGACTATACAAGGTACACATATTCAGCACTAGACTATACAACATATAACTTACACCAAAGTTCCTCTACGGGGTATGTACTGACAACCCATATGCGGGTGAGACGGCACTGCAGAGGACACCGAACATGGTAAGAGGCAACACCACAAAATTGAATCAGACAAGCTTGTATCTGAAAAATTCTGAAACCCGAGAACATGCAACAAAAACTTTGAAAACACAGGGGGAACGTGCAAAACACAAACCACTGTAGTCTTGGTGTCTGTGGAGATATAAAGAAAAGGTGAATCTTCCAAAAAGGGGGTGCAAGGGAAACCTCTCTAGGGTCCCTCCTGTGCCCCACTAACCAAGCACTACAATTAAAAACTTAAGTCTTAAAATAGTGCTAAACTTACGAACTCACGCTATGTATGGTAACGTAAAATAACGAGGCATTCTTGAACAAACTGTAACTCCTTGGAGTTAGTTGCAGCCAACTCCTCAGCCATCCTGTGGAGACGTCGACCTCTTGCGCATGCGCCAATAGCAAATCGAGAAGTTGGCCTAATGCATAGGAGAACCTGTACTAAAGATATCCTAACATGTAATACATATGCACAGTATAACGCTAAGCTATCCTCAAGGTGGGGCGGGGGCCTAGGGTGAGAAACACATCTACCCAAAAGGATAGAGTCCTAAAAACTAGCACACCAGGTGATCTAAGGACTAAAAACACCCTCCACAAGAGTGGCACTTTATTGTTCTAGCCACCCATTTGTACGGACGGATGGAAAAAAAAACTCTAGACTTAGTGTAACTTCAATGGAGATAGTCCTGGGAGTCAGACCAAATATTTTCCAGGCCAATGCCCACCTCATCTTACCTCAGATGACTAGAAAAACTTGAAGGAAAGTGAAAACCAGCTTAAAAATCTTCACATATGGAGCTGCAAGATAGAAATCTTAGAAAAAGGGTGAAATTTTAAACAAAATTTTTGACCAGTTTCAGCACTAATAAGAAGTGAAAGATGTTAGAGGTATAATAGAGGTCAGGGATGGGTTGGTAACTACGTTTTTAGTTTGGTTAGAAGTGCGTTAGAATCAGATTATTGGACCATATTGCATATTTATAGCATGGAAGGTAAGATATAACTTGAAGTACATATTGTAATTCCACCCCGTTGTCCCAATTGACTCATATCCAAATGAAAATCCATCTACATTTTCCGACACTAAGTTGGTATTTCATTTAAAAAGAGCAAGATTTATGGACAGGTAGCAACAACTGTAGCAAAAGGTTTATCATAATTGGTTGAAAATTGAAGATTTACAGCATTTTGAATTTCAATGCCTTATCATAATGTGTAATGCAAATTTGATACAAATTTTGTGAAATCACAAAGAGAAAACATATGAATTTTCATTATGTTAACTCATTGTTACCTCAAGAGGTTTTGAATCCCTTGAATCAAAAATCTAGTGGGAGAAAACAGTGTTTGTTGTTGTTGTTTGTTGATGTTTAACGGCACCGCGACAGTCAAAGTTAAATGTGCCAAGAGGGTGTTAGAAACTAAGGTGCAAGAGCTAGGATGGTATGAATAATAATGAAGCGAATAAAAGAAAAGGAAAGGAGGAATAGAATGGTAGGATAGAAAAGGTAGGGAGTGTGGGTAAGGGTTAGATCAGGTGGAATAAGTTGCTATTGCGGAGAAAGGTGATGATGTCGGAGGAGGGATTGTTCTTGAAGAAACCAGAAATGAAAGTGGAGGAGGAGAGGAGAGTTTAGGAGTTCCGTAATAAGGGACAGGTTAATAGGATATGCTTGATGGAGAGATCAGTGTTGCAAGTAGGGTAGAGAGGTGTAGGAGAGCCGGAAAGAAGGAAGGAGTGGGCGAGAAAGGAGTGACCGAGGCGGATAGGGGTGACAACAATGTCCTCCCTACAGTTACAACTGTGCAGAGGAGGATTGGTCCTGACTTTGAGAAAACAGTGATGATTATCAATGACTGAAATATAAAGAATTACATAAACAAATTGAGCTGTCTTCTCTTTCATACAACTTGTAGAAAAACTTTTCAGATATCAGTCCCTTCAAATTATTGATGAAATTCATGATATCTACTCTCAATGCATTCATACAAACCTTTCTAACCTTCAGAAAATATTAACATGTTTCATTTTATTCTTTTTAAAGGTAAAGAAAGGTATCATCCCAAAAAGATCTTTTCCTAATATTAACATTTTCAAGTCCACTAACTTTAAATTCATTTGAAAGATTTCAAGACAATCTGATGCTTATGCTCGAGGAAACAAACTTTTCAAACAACTTATTTTACCTTGAATCTCCTTTAAAAGATTCACTACTGTCTTTTGATATCACATGATCATATTGGTATATGGATGTCAAGAAGTAACATCAGCTAAAGCACTTAAAATCTATCAAAAACCACCAGAGTAGTAAAATATTTCATCAAAATAGGTTAAACACTTACTATTTTATAGCACTTTTAAATCCAGGTATGAACTTGCATATCTTGAGCCAAATTTTGTTATGTGTTACAGGGGTAGATCTTGGTATTCTCTTTTGTAAATCCTGTATTTTACCACTAATCAAATTCTAGCAGGAATAGACTTCCTCATCAATTTTAGTGACTATTCAAGATATAGGAAAGAAATTTAAAGAACATATCATAAAGATTTTGTGCTTTTTGCTCAGCCAAACATCACCACTTCAAATAAATCCTTTTGAAACTAATCAACTTTGATCAGCCATAACTCAATAAGTAAAGGTGCTTTCTTAAAATTGAGAAAAAAATCTGCACAGATTGTAATCCTCTTTCAACTAATATAGAAATTGCTACATTTGTTGTTTTCTACACAGATAAGAACCTTGGAACAATAACAACACCAGGAAATGTTATGCAGAATACAGTTTTAGTGAGTCAGGAAATCATGGCATTATATTTTACTTCACACTGCAATATTATTAAAATACCTCCATAAGATATCAAACATGCCAAGTGCTCTATTCTAGTACTCTTAAAAGAACAAATTCACTTGCCAGTACTTGGTTCTGACTTACTGTACTTTATCATATTCTTTTCCATTTTATTAAGCTGATACTAAGGTCTGAAAAGAAGGTACGGTAACAAGCTTGCTCTGACAGCTCAAAATACTTAACTATTATTTTCAAGAATTGTTTTTGAATGACTACAACTAATGATGCCTCTAAATGACTGGGCTAAGCACTTATTCCAGAAAATGGCATTAACAGATAATTCTGTGGGAGACAGTGGCATACCATGGAGGGAAGGGGAGAAGGAGGGGGAGGGGGTACCACACTTTTCCGAAGAAATTTTCAAAAATTGACATAATCAATAATCTGCTTTGGTCCCCAGGTCTCCAACCAATGCTCTGGAAATCTTGATCATTGATGATGTAACTTCAGAAGTTATAAACTTGAAAACAAAGAATTTCCAGGTTATTCTTATCGACGTACCTTACAGCCCATAGACACACCATACTTGTCTGTACTTTCTGTCTGAAGTAATTGAAATCAGCCCATCTCAGAGATTGAATGGCAAGAAATATGTATGTGCATGACCCTGAGGAATAAAACAGTAAAAATTGTCACAAAAACATGATAAGTACTGCTTAATAACTACAAATGTGAAAGTTAGTAAGTATCGCCTGCCATATATTTTTGATTTTCTCATTTTACAATTAAAAACAATGTATGTTTAAAAAAAAAACATAGATAAAAAAAGTGTCCCCACACCAACTTTAATTTGAGAAATATCATAGATACAAAATGTTTCATTGTTAAGCAAATAAGCTAATTAGTGTGCACACACAACCCCCCAATCATCTTAACTAAACATTACCAATGCCCTCTACCACTGTACCAAGTTATTATCTCAGGTTAAATATTTTGTATGAAAGTCTATTCTGATGCAAATAACCTAATTAATATCTACACTAAACCTCACCATTGAGTGCAGACAATGCTCTTCACAAATATGACCATTTTTGTATACAAAATCTCTACACCCACTTTAATTTCAGAGATATCATAGATACATATATTTTCATTGCTTTTTATGCTAATAAGCTAATTAGTATGCACACACAATCCCCAATCATGCTCAATTGAACAGTACCAATGTGCTCTACCCCTATGCTAAGTTACATGAATGTGCACCATTCATACATGTAACTCAAGTTTCAGGTTAAACATTTTGTACAGAAGTCTATTGTTATGCAAGTAACCTAAATAATAAGCACACTACACCTCACCATTAAGTGTAGACAATGTTCTTCACATATACGATCATTTGTGCAAACAAAATCCCCACATCCACTTTAAATTAAGAGATATCATAGGTACAATTTTTTTCATTGTCAGCAAATAAGCTAATTAGTATACACACACAACCCCCAATCATCCTCATTTGAACAGTACCCAAGTCCTCTACCCCTGCACCAAGTTACATGGCTGTATACCATTCATAACTTAAAATATGAGCTCATATTAAACATTTGTGGATGACACCGCCGCCAACAAGATGATCCCTATGTCTCTTCATCCTGCTTTGCAGGTGAGACAAAAATCACTTTAAACTACAGTAGGTAACATGATGCAATGTAAAAACTGCAACAAGCTGAATTTGAGCATTAATTCGCTTCATTACTGCTGAAATAACAGTTGGGTTTTAAGGGCTCTAAAAAGATTTTGGGTAACATTTATTTCAATATTAAGTGACATAGACCTATGTAAATATAAATCGGTTTTCACTTTATTTTTCTTCTTCTAAAATAGATCTGTTGACTCTTCAAAGAGTGTTCGCGGCATGAGTCTGGCCAGACCAAAAAACCAACTGGAAAATTTGTCAAAATAAGAGCTAAAAGTTCAAAAACTAAATAAAAAAATTAAACGAGAAAACCAAAATGTTTAGTGGTTCCGATGCATTCTTTCATTGTTGGTTGATTTATACTAACTAGCATTGCATATTATATTACGAAATATGCTTAATAACATATATTCATAAGCCATGCCCTCCATGTACATGATACATCAATAAAATAGAACCTGTTGAAACTTTTTCAAGATTTTCTATATATTTCATATTAAGCCTCCCACCCCACTTTAAGCAATATGCATGACATCACAACCAAAACCAATAGGGCGCACAAGCAGACCATGGGTTATCTGTGTACCACATATGACCTGTATCCAATGCAGTGTCCTTGAGCTTTTCAGCAAAACTAATAAGCCCCGCCCACTATGTATATTAATGATATTAAACTATTTTACCATGAATATGTATACACTAGCTAACAATATAAACACACCAAGTATAAATCAAAACAAAGTTATTAAAATATGAGCATTTGACAACTTTTACATTTGGCACCGCCTAATCATTGATATGCATGACATCACCACCAAAACCAATAGGACACATTTATGGACCATGGGCTATTTGTGTACCACATATGACATGAGTCCAGTTTATTGCTCATTAGATATGATGTTTACCAGCTCTTTTCAGCAAATTCATATTTAGCCCCAACTACTATGCATATCAAAGAAATTGAACTTTTTTATATAATGAACACATACACACTAGCTACATGTAGTAACATAATCATACCAAATATGAAACAAAACAGACATGTGATTGTTAAAATAAGAGCATTCCAATATTTTTAAATAATGCCCCGCCTACTCATTAATATGCATGACATCACCAACAATAAGGGCACATCTACAGTCCATGGGCAATCTGTGTACCAAATGTGACATGAATCGAGGTTTAATACCGTTCTTTAGATACTGTACTTACAAGCTCTTTTCAGCAAAATCATTAGCCCCGCCCACTCTACATATTAATAAAATTCAATGTTTTTAAACCACGAACATGTGCACACTACCTAGTATCATAATCATACCAAATATGAAACGAAACAGACATTTGGTTGTTAAAATATGAGCATTTGATGATTTTTACATTAAGCCCCGCCGACTCATTTATATTCATGACATCAACACAAAAATATAAAATGAGGCACATCTACAGATCATGGGCTATCTGTATATCGAATGTGAAATGAATCGAGGGTACTATGCTTACCAGAGATACCGTGCTTACAGGCTCTTTTCAGCAAAATCATATTAAACCTTGCTCAATATGCATATTAATGAAATTCAATGTTTTTAAACCATGAATATGTGCACACTAGTTAGCATCATAACTATATCACAGACATTCGGTTGGGTTCATTCCATGTTAAATCACCCAATTTTTTCTCTCAAATTAACACACCCATGTCAGAATTTTCTAAAATTTGTATTGATATGTATATTAACTGTACAGGGAAATGGATAAAAACTCAAATTTGAATGTCACCTTTGGTCCGGAAGATATGGCCTCTCAAACATGGCTCAAGGTGGCAAACGCGGCCCGAACCATAAAAATGCAAATGACCATATCTTAAAAAGTTCAAGTCCAAAATTGATGGAAGGGACGTCATTTTAAAGGAAATAAAACAAACATTCAGAATCTATTAATTTATACATAGCTGGTTCCTATAACATAATGACCATTTGTCCTTTGTTTTGAACTTGAGAATGACCTTGAGGAATGTCTTTTATTTTTGCAAAATTTCCCTTTTTAGATTCACTCAAGTCTCCTCTTGAAATAAACTCGATTGCTAAGATGTAGTTTTCCTCTAATTCTTTTAATATGCTCTAGAAGGAAAGAATGCACTTGTTTGGTACTTTTTAAGTAAATCTTCGCGGGAAGATTTCTTATATTTGAATCCAAACATATATTTTTCCTTGTTTATGAGATTTCCTCATAAATGCTCAAGTTTTTGAGAATTCCTCAGAAAATGTTAGTTTCTTCAGAGTTCCTCAGAAAAAGTTAAAAGTTTCTTCAGATATCCTCATGGAAGGCTAGAATTTCCTTCCAAACTTACTATTTCAAAGACACTGAAGACGGGTTGAAGACTAGTTTCCTTAAAAGGTCTGCAAAACATTTGATATTCCCTTAGAACACAACTGTAAGTTGATATAATTTTCAAATATTCTCCAAGATCTTCAAGTGTCTTTCATAATACTGGAGGTTTAAAACCCCTTAAAATTCTTCAAAATATTTGTGCAGCAACAGCTGCATCAGGCTTGATTAATAACTCCGTCTTTTATTATTGTGTTCATTTGCGTAAAGTTGCTACAGTATATGAACTGACAATAGACCACTCAGCCTAAATGGCGAATAAATTTGAGGACCTGGCGGTAAGGGGGACCGCCGTCTCCAGGTTGTCTGCCACCCACTATTAGCCAGTTGTCAAGGTACATGATGCCGTTTTTCCTTGGGATGCAGCAAACCCCCTCGTCAACCTCGTGAAGAAAGGGAGGGGGGGGGGGGGGAGTCATAGAGAGGCCAAATGTGAGGGTTCTTAAGGTGTAATTCTGGTCCTCGAAGAGGAATGGCAAAAAAAGTGCCTATGGCTTCAGTGGAATGGGATGTGAAGGTAGAGATATATGGACGTGACCCAAAGAGCCTGACATAGTCGCGGAAAGATAGAATGAAGGGTATCCATCTTTAAGTGTTTTGGCCTGATGAACTTGATGGGCTGTAGATTTAAGGTGGGTCTCCATTTGCTGTTTTTTTTGGAGGCCAAAAAAAACGTGAAGGTGATACCCAGTTCTGCTGCCTTTTGGCGAGCAGCATCAAGAATTCTTCTCAGGAGGAGCCATTCAAGGTTGGATCTTGTGGTATGGGCGAGGGAAGTGAAATCCAGACGATAACCCTCTTGGATTGTCCGATGTGATTTTTTCACACCCCTCTATGGGGGTGCCGAGTAAAATTTGTTGCCCTCTCTTCCCTCAGCCACGGAAACGTCCCGAGCCATGGTGTGGCATGTTTGGTGTTCTCGGGAGGCCGCATGTAGATGTATATGCTGTTAATTTATTTACGTAATTATCGGATATAAATTGTTTTGACATGATACAAGCAAAAATATGTGTCAAAAACTTAATTATTTGTCTAATAACAAGTAGAAAACCTTATTTTGGGTTATCTGCAATGTTCTCCAAAGTTCCATGGGATCCTCTTGCTCAACAAATTATTGAATAGATTTCATTGTAAAACAAATTGCGCTGCGTTATTTGTTTCATTTGGGGGTCTTTTGCAACTAAGTTTTTGTATATTAAGGACAAAATAAATTGATATATTTAAGCCTGGAAAGGGTTATTTGGGGAAAACTCCTGTACTTCTTATATAATGGTGGCCATTTTGAAATTATGCAAATTAGGCAAGCTCCACTCCGTCAATTTTGGTAGACTTTTTTTACTGTCATTCTGGGGACCTTTCAGAGCAGTTTGGTGGTAAAATCAAAACTATTGCAATTTGTGGTGGGTTAATCCTTATAATGGCCTGTGCTATTATTTTTTTTAAATATCAGCATTATAAAAAAATTGGACCATGATCTAGCAATATGAGTCGGTTAATAATACAAATTCAAAACCACTCATATTTCTGGTGTTGCATTCCAGTTTTTCATACACTAATCCTGCAACTCTGCTGACTATCCATGCTATGCACCAACTTGTTAAATATACCAGGCACATGCATGAATTCTGCAGAGTAAAAAGTAAAATTAGTTTGGGCAGAGATACATTTTGTGTCAAAATCTTTAAAAAAGCACTAGAATCTTTAAGGATATTATCATTGGCCTTCATAAATTACTTATTAGGTGACCCACAATTTGACCCAACCTTGTGTCATTGAAGCAACATCTTTTGTCAAATGATTCACCCCAGTCACATTTATGACTGACATCTTAAGTGAAATGATGTATGTCAAGTATGAGTCACATTTTATTTTGCAATAACCCACCTTTAACTCACTTTGGTACATAGTACAAATCTTCATACTCCAACTCCTTCGCTCTGAATTAGAGTATGAACGATTACTTATATAAAAAATTTACACACTTAAGCAAAGTCAATAGGCTTTAACGTGTGTTTTCAAAAAAAGTATCCCAGAAATTTTGGGCAAATTGATTTCCGGTATGAAGACTCATATTTTAACCTGAAAATCAGCGCACGGAAACTTGAATTTGTTTTACACCTTGTATTGTAAATATAGTAATAATAACTCAATTGTTTTCCTAAAAGGATACACATTTTTCGTTCAAAAATAAAAGTTTTAAAGCATTTTCTGCAAGCAACTTGACAAAAATGAACCAGAACCAAATGGTTTTGTGGTTCCAATGTTTTTTTTCATATGCTGATTGATTTGCAAGTTTCGTATTAATTGTCATGTCATTGCATATCATGAAATATTTGCTCCAGTAAATTTATTCATAAGCCACAACCACCATGCATGATGCAGATCAATAAAATAGACCTACGTATTAACAACACCAGCGTGAGCACAATGATTAACGACATTATCATAGCAAGTATGATGCAAAACAGACATACAGTTGCTCATGTATCATATTTGAAGAATTTTACATTAAGCCCAGCCTACTCAGTAATATGCATGGTATCACCACCAAAACCAATAGAGGCACATCCACAGACCATGTGCTATCTGTGTATTACATGTACATATGACTTGAATCCAGTTAATCATTCTTTGGATATCTTGATAACAAGCTCTTTTCAGCAAAATCATATTAAGCCCCAACCACTATGCAATATGCATACTTATGAAATTCAACAATTTATATACTATGAACACATTTGCGAAATCATAATTTACCAAATATGAAACAAAACAATGATATGTGGTATATGAGTATTTCAAAATTTTTACATTAAGCCCCACCTACACATTAATAAGCATTACATCACCACCAAAACAATAGGGCACATCTACAGACCATGGGAAATCTGCATATGACATGACTTGAATCCAGTAAACAGTTTTTTAGATATTGTGTTTACAAGCTCTTTTCAGCAAAATCATTTTAAGCCCTGCCCACTTGCATATTAATGAAATTCAACATTTTTATACCATGAACAACATCATATCATCTAACTGTACCAAATATGAAATAAAACACTTTAAACAGATATGCGGTTGTTGAAATATGAGCACATACACACACACACCATCATGACCGCCTAGGTTCCTGATGCTATCGCATCGGAACCAAAAACTCACGTAAGCATTATTTCCAACCAATAAGAAGTTAGAATGCTTGCATAAAGAAACTATAGTATGGGCATATTTTGAGTGCGTATCTGCATTCTCTGTGCAGCCTTGAGCGTATGAAGCCTAACCTCTAAAGTTTAAGCCTAGGCCCCTTAGGTGGCTTGAGCTTAGTTGTGCAGTTACACTTAACTGCAGTTACACTTAACTGGTTCAGAAGTTACTTGTCAAGTTGCCATATTTAACCCTAGGCTGTAGGCCCCTAGGCCTAACGTTAGGCCTGAAGGCCCTGGAGAAAAATAATATTATGATCTTCATTTTCAAGTTCATTTACCTGCAATGTCATAAAACTTCTCAGTTTTTAAAAACGCTGCTACAACAAACAAACTCCATTGAATTCCCAAATCCCACACCGCACTTCGGGTAAGAATCTTGCTCACTGAACTCCCCATGTTGGTAACGGACATCTCTTTGGTGTTCAGCTTTTTTAGCTCTGTCTGTGCAAGAGTTTAAAGTGCAAGCATTTCTTTAAAACACACAACTAGGCCTAATACAAGCTCCAACGCATTAAGATCGCATGCACTAAAACTTCAAAAAGTTGCGGCAAGTAATTGTATGCATAAAAGCCTAATAAAGTTAGCGTCATATTTATAATCATATTCAGATTTAAATTTTTACCAGCTAAGCAGCCATATACTGGATACCAACAAGACAGTTGGAGAGGATTTGGGCCACCAACGGAGCGAAATCAGTTTTTTTTTTTTTTTGTCCTTTACTGTTTTGCATTTTGTAAGCGTCCCATTGTGGGTGGGGGTTGTTGCAATGTAATACACTCACAAGGTGAAGGCCCACCAACTCCCAAACCCTGTGGTAATGGACTCATTTATGGGAGATCGTATCTGGACCCTCAAAAACGGGCCCAAAAAGGCCCAACTGAAGTCGGGAAATTGTTATTATATGGATATCTCATGGTCAATGGCCCTTGGGCCAAATTGAAGTTTTGTGCCACACTTCTAACATATGGGGGTAAAAGCCCACCTATCCCCAAACTCTGTGGTATAGGTCTAATTTCTGAGAGATTGTATGTGGACCCTCAAAACGGGCTCAAAATGGCCCAACTGAAGTCAGGAAATTGCTATTATACTGCTATCTCATGGTCCATGGACCTTGGGTCCAGTGGCGGTTTTGTGCCACACCTCTGGCATATGGGGCAAAAGCCCACCTATCTTCAAACTCCGTGGTATAGGTTTTATTTTTGGGGAAATGTATCTGGACCCTCAAAAACGGGACCAAAAATGGCCCAACTCAAGGCAGGAAATTGCTATTATATGGCTATCTCATGGTCCATAACCCTTAAGCCCAGTGGAGGTTTTGTGCCAGACTACTAGCATATGGAGCAAAGGCCCACTTATCCCTTATCTCATTTCTGGGAGATTGTTCCTGGATTCTTAAAAACGAGCCCAAAATGGCCCAACTGAAGTCAGGAAATTGCTATTATGTTTCCATCTCATGGTCCATGGCTCCTAGGCCCAGTGAAGGTTTGTGCCACACTTCTGACATATGGGGATAAAAGCCTACCTATCTCTAATTTCCGTGGTATAGGTCTCATTTCTGAGAAATTGAATCTGGATCCTCAAAAACGGGCCCAAAATGGCCCAAGTGAAGTCAGAATGTTGCTATTATATGGCTATATCATGTCCTTGACTCTTTGGCCCAGTGGAGGTTTTGTGCCAGACTTCTGACATATGGGGGTAAAAGCCCATTTATCTCCAAACTCTGTGGTGCAGGTCTCATTTCTGGGAGATTGTATCTGGATCCTCAAAAACGGAGCCCTAAATGGCCAAAAGCGAACATTATTGGTATCATAAGGCAATATCATGGTCCATGGCCCTCAAGCCCAGTGGAGGTTTTGTGCCAGACTTCTAACATAAGGGAGTGAAGGCCTACTTATCCAGAAACCCTTTAAAACAGGTCTCATTTCTGGGAGATTGTATCTGGATTCTCACAAACCGGGCCCAAAATGCTCGAAAATCCTAAGTTTCGCATGATTTTGATAACAGAAAATTGCTTAAATTCATGTCAAATCCAGGGCATCGAAAGCCCTGTGCGTTTTTGATGATTTTGGTACCAAAAAAATTGCTTCAATGTTTGTCAAATAAATGGGCGAAGCCCTGGTAGTGGTGGTGGGGCGAACCTCCGAAGCCATAGCTTTTTTTACATACTAACTGGGGGAAAATTCCACCACTCATTTGATTGCCCCTCCCCCTCCCGTGGTGTTTTTGACCCTAGGAAATATCCCTATAAAACATCAACTCTACAGTCAACAGGTCAATATTGAGTAACAGACTCGGGATATCTACAATTTTCGGAAAATTTCCTTCAATTTCTTTAATTTTCGTTCATTGCTTAATTCTCAGGAATTTTTTTTTATTTTCTAGGAGTTTTTTTCTTCAATTTTTGAAGAATTTCCTTCTAGGCTTTTTCGTGAAATTTCCTTTACTTTTTGTGAAATATCCTTCATTTTCAGAAAAATTTCTTCAATTTTCTTTATTTGCGGAAAATTTTCTTCAGATTTCCTCAATGTTCCTTCATTTTCATGAAATTTTGTTTTAATTTTTGGGAAATTTCCTTCATTTTTTTTCTTGATTATATATTTTTTTTATTTTTCGGGGAATTTCCTTCCTTTTTCGAAAAATTTGCTTTCATTTTTGTGAAATTTGCTTAATTTTTGTGAAATTTTCCTAAATTTTGTGTTTTTCTCGTTTTTTGTGATTTTGGTAGCAGATATTTGCTATAAAATGTGTCAAATCTATGGGACGAAGTCACGAAGCCATGGGCGTAGCAGCCGGGATTTGCGGGGGGTGTAACGCTCCCCCAAAAAATGTTACAATTTTTTTTTTTACGAAAAGAGTTCAGTAAACTTAAGTTTTTGGAGAACAAACCGGAACCGTATAGGCTAGATTCGGTTAAGGTGGCATATACCCTTAAAATAGTAGTAATTAAATCTGCTATTCACAAATGGCATGGCATATTATGGTTTTATCAAAACTTCCCATCGAAAGTCCATATTTTCAACTTTCCGAAATGATGCAAAATTTGTATGTCATGCTTCAGTACAGCTGATTAGCATAATATAAAGAAATACATTAGAAATTGTGTTTTAGCAGATAACTTCAGAATGTTTTATCCATTATGAATGAAATTTGGTGCACAGCAGCACATTAGCATTCCCCATAGCTTGAATTAACAAAATTTGAAATATCTTACCTAAAACTTTATTAATAGGTGATTAAACATAATTAACTGCCTCGTTAACACTAATTAAGCCTATAGAATCAATTTGGTAAAACATTTTGTAATTTTTTAAAATTCAAGCTAAGGAGAATTACAATAACTATAAGTGTGCCAAAACTCCTTACATTTGCACATTCCACTGTAGAGTTATTGTGTTAAAACTAACCAAAATGGGCCAAAATATGCGTTTTGAGAAAAATGCGTTTAAAGTTTACACGCATATTATGCTGGCGATAAATCGCTTGAAGAATTGTTATAAATATAGTTTTAGGGATATATATTTCAAGATTGTGACAAATGAACCTATACAAAAGTATAATACATGTTTAAAATGCTCCTGCAGCATAAACCTCTCCTCTTGTTACAATTCAGTTTCAATTTCATGGCCAATCCATTACATGCATCTATATCAGGGACCAATTTTACCTGTCCTCCGCATGCACAAAAGCAAAAACTTTCAATTGCTTGTATTAAAATTGCAATATTCATAATTACATTGACATTCAAATCATCCCCTGCTGACTTATCCAAACATATCCTTTTTGCTTCAGTATCTTTAACTTCAAGTTTCCTTTTTGAGGCACTTACATTACCACTTTTTTCATTTGCATCACTTTGACTGAAATCCAAATCACTTGTAGCAGTGGAACTACTGTCCTCAATCAGCTGTTCATTAGTTGCAGAATCTTTTCTTTTATGACCATAAAAACCTTCTTTTCTTAGACCTGTATGGCCCATGTTTCCTTGGCATTTTAAGTTATTTATACTTCAAACCCACAGGAAAATAAAAAAATAATCACATCAGAATATATTCCAAAACAGAAATTTTAACTTTTAAAATGCATGTTATAGAAAAACAATTTATGAATGAAAATTCCAGGTGAATGAGTCATTTTTGGTTGCTTGAGTGGCCTCCAACACCACAGAGGCTAAATATAAACATCTTGGGAACATTCCATTTCAGTGGAGGGGGTAAAGGAATAACTTAAAGGAGTTCAGAATTGAGTTTTTGCCCATTTTTCTTGGGTTTCTGATACCCGTTGCCATGGCAACGGTAGGAAAACAAAGTAGGTTTATTTATTTAATATGCTAATTAGGTTCACTTAGAAAGCTGTAAATTTGATCAAATTGGTATCATATGAAAGAGGAAAGATTAAAGTTTCAAAAAATCAAATAAAAATTTTTGGCCAAGTGAGGGCGCTATTTAAGGGTAAGGCTAGATTCGGTTAAAGACGATTGGAAATGGACCAAAGAGAAAATTAAGGGGGTTATTTTAGATGTATTTGGCACCTGAAATTGCTACGAGATCTCGTAATCCATTTTATGAAACGGTGTAGTAAATCAGTTGCGAGCCGGAATAACTGCATCAGTTTCGGCTATAAGAGCGACAAGGGGCGCAAACGGTACGCGAACGTCCATACTGTATGCATGCTTCGCTACGTACGTAACGTGAATAAGTGATTTTTGTTTGTGAATTCAGTTCATGTGTCAATGTTCAGGGGCGAAGAAAGCGGGAGGGGAGGGGGTGGTGGGCCCCCAGTAAATTCTTCATGGGGCCAGGTACCATTTCCCTCCGGAAACGGAAAGTCTGATGAATCAATTTTGAAGAGTCACTGATTCCATGGCTACTTTTCTTATGGAAATCTTCCATTTTCGTGCAATTTCTTTCTTTATCGATAAATTTACTTCAATTTTCGTGCAATTTTATTCATTTTTGGGAAATTGCTTTTATTTTTCGAGAAGTTTCTATAAATTGGGGGGAAATTTCCTTCAAATTTCGTAAAATTTTTCATTTTCGTGAAATTGACTTCAATTTGTTTGACATTTGCTTCAATTTTCGTGCAATGTGCCAATCTCCTTCACTTTCCGAAATTTGCTTTAGGTTTTCAAAAACTTCTCTTAAATTTTCGTGCAAATTCCGACTTCCTATGATTATCGGGAAATTTCATTTAATTTTCGAGAAGTTGTCTTACATCATCAAGTGAATTTTTTTTTTTTTTTTTTGTAAAAAAATGCCTTCATTTTCTTAAACTTTAATCATCTTGCACAATTTCAGTTTTCGGGAATTTTTCTTAAAATTTTGAGAAGTTGTCTTCAATATTCGTGAAATTTTAGTAAAAGTTGCTTAATTCAGTTTTGGGGAAATTTTCATTTTCGTTAAATTTTCTTCAATTTTCGAGAAGTTTCCTTACAGGAACTTATCCCTTAAGTTACAGGAATTTTCCTTACGGGAAATCGCTCGGCTCAAAAAATTGAACTGGATGCACACAACTCAGCAAATATTGTTAAGTTCTTTGGATATCATTATTGATCTGAATTTTTTGACGTAAAATTATATCTAAAATACATTGGATAATTATTAAAAATTCCTGAAGTTTAGTTTGAATTTATGACTTTGGAGAAAGATTTTTTGTTTGATTTAGATACAAGATAGTTTTTGTTTAAATACAAAGCCGATATACTATGCTTTCTGGCTGTGCACATTCCAGAGCAATTTGCTCACTAATGCCAACTCCCTGATCAGAATTTATCAAAAGTAATAAACAGCTGATCGTGACGTCACGCAAAGCTTGCCGGACCGGGTAGCACAAAACTAATTATTTGCCCCATTGAAGCCTACGATGAAAGAGTCAAGTTCGGGGTCCTTTTTGTACCAGTTTGTTATAGATTTGGGATCTCTTGTGATGTTTTCCAAAAAATACCATCTAATTTCTCTCGGATGAGGCGTACTTTCAATAAGGGGTCACCAGAGGTTTTGACCCTTTTTTTTAGGCTGAAGTGAAGAGGTGTTATACACCCTCACCAAATTTGGGTGTGGGTCCATGGTAAAATAGTTCCCCATAAAACTTTTTGTGAAACAAATCTCATCAAGTTCGGATAGGCATGGTCAAGTCCTATTCTTTCCCTACCATTCCTGTCCCATGAAATGGGACTTCTCGAAAATATTTTTTATTAGCCTTTTCTCTGAGGGTTCCATTTTTCGATGGCGGAGTGATACCTTATTAATTCCGTGCTACCACCGGATTAACATCTAGCCGATATAGATTAATTGTTGGTGAGTGTAGACCTATACTACAAATTAACAAATCTACAATCAATTAACGGTTTTTAACATATTGACTTACGGTTGTTACATAACCGTGCGCACTTGTGCTTATGATCCACATGCATGATCTGCACAATGCCTTTTCAAAGTGCACGTCTATCGAATTTAATTAAGGGCACTGTGCTATAGAATTAGTCACCGCTATGTTGACAGTTTTGACAGTCCGACTGCGATCTAAGATTGAGCTGAGAAGAAAACTGGTTGTACACACTGGCGTAGCCAAGATTTTTGTTTGGGGAGAGGGAAAACCATGAGCGGCAAGAGGTATTTTTGATGGGGGTAAGCAAAAGTATGTCGCCGCTACGTGCAAAACTCCAGGGAATGGGTTCGCGGCCCGCCCAAGGGCCCCTGGTGGAGTCCAGAGGCAAAGCCCCCAGGGGCGAAGTCCCGTTGAGGGTTCAGGGAGCGAAGTCCGGAAGCTTTGAAAAATTACGCATTTTAGAGACATGAAATGCATTAAAATTGAAGCCAAATCGCGTGGTGTGTTTTCAAGGGGCGAAGTTCCAGAAAGCTATAGGGACATGAAGGAAAAGGTAGGCACTGTCGTAAGCCGGGATTTTTTTAATTATTTAGTTATTATTATTATTATTATTATCATTATTATCATTATTATTATTATTATCATTATTATTAATATTATTATTATTACTATTGTTATAATTATTATTATTATTATTATTATTATTATTATTATTATTATTATTATTATTATTATTATTATTATTATTATTATTATTATTATTATTATTATTATTATTATTTATTATCATTATTATTATTATTATTATTATTATTATTATTATTATTATTATTATTATTATTATTATTATTATTATTATTATTATTATTATTATTATTATTATTATTATTATTATTATTATTATTATTATTATTATTATTATTATTATTATTATTATTATTATTATTATCATATTATTATCATTATTATTATTATCATTATTATTATTATTGTTATTATTACTATTATTATTATTATTATTATTATTATTATTATTATTATTATTATTATTATTATTATTATTATTATTATTATTATTATTATTATTATTATTATTATTATTATTATTATTATTATTATTATTATTATTATTATTATTATTATTATTATTATTATTATTATTATTATTATTTATTATTATTATTATTATTATCATTATTAATATTATTATTATTATTATTATTATTATTATCATTATTAATATTATTATTATCATTATTATTATCATTATCATTATTATTATTATTGTTATTATTATTATTATTATTATTATTGTTATTATTATTATTATTATTATTATTATTATTATTATTATTATTATTATTATTATTAATATTATTATTATTATTATTATTATTATTATTATTATTATTATTATTATTATTATTATTATTATTATTATTATTATTATTATTATTATTATTATTATTATTATTATTATTATTATTATTATTATTATTATTATTATTATTATTATTATTATTATTATTATTATTATTATTATTATTATTATTATTATTATTATTATTATTATTATTATTATTATTATTATTATTATTATTATTATTATTATTATTATCATTATTATTATCATTATCATCAATTATTTTTTTTTATAATATTTTTATTATTACTAATATTATTATTATTATTATTGTTAATATTATTATTACTATTATTACTAATATTATTAATATTATTATTATTATTATTATTATTATTATTATTATTATTATTATTATTATTATTATTATTATTATTATTATTATTATTATTATTATTATTATTATTATTATTATTATTATTATTATTATTATTATTATTATTATTATTATTATTATTATTATTATTATTATTATTATTATTATTATTATTATTATTATTATTATTATTATCATCATCATTACCATCGTCGTCGTCGTCGTAGTTGTCGTAATTTTTTTTTTGTGGGATTGTGTTATTAATGTTTTGTTGTTAATTTATAAATTCAGTGATTTTTATCAGAAGATTATACAGCATATATATTATGAATTGTTTTTTTAGCATTTTTTGAACATCGAGCTTGGTATGTTACACCGTCTTATATGTACTTTCTGTTTGGAACCAGGTTCTTGTAAGTTCCCATTTGGGTCATAACAATCTTATGGTCAGGGTTTCAAAAAAACAAAAAACAATTAAAATATTGGGTACAAAAAGATTCTTTGTCAAAAAAATTAGAAGAGAGCTTTAGACAGTTCAGCAGGTCCTTTTCCAAAGATGTAATAACGCGGTGAGCGTCTGTTGAGAGTAAAATTGATCTTACCACCTTCATAAAAAGAAGAGATTCCAGTCGCTCTTGCAACATTGATGACCAAAGGCGTGTTATGATCCTTTTGAGCGACGAAAATGTTCGCTCTGCCGTCGCAGAGGTAACAGGTATAGCTACCAGAGCTGCGTAAACTGGCATAATGTTGGGTAATCCCCGTGAAGTGGAGGGCGCATAGTTCTAATCGATCTTTCATCACAATGTCCATTTAGTAAACATTGTTTTTAATAGCAAAATATTTCCTTTTTGATTAAGAAAAGTATATCATGATTTTACCGCCCTTTTCATTCTTTTGCCGTCCCTCAAAAATGTTAGCGGGGGTGGCCCCTCACCCACGCCGTCGCTGGCAATTCGCTTGTATAAAGTATATAGGTATGACGGAACCGCACGAGGGAAGCTGGGCCACTACTACTGGTTATTACACTAATTTGTTTGCTTAAAGTTTGATAAAGTTTGATACAATCATAATTCATATGATAGAGGATAACAAATCTTAATCAACTGCCAACAACAGCAGGTCCTTATATCTTATTCCTATCTCAAGTTATTCATGTTTGAAATCGACACAAGCAGACAAGGGGCGTGCCATTTTATTCAATTCTGTATTGAAATATTGTGCATGATGACATAATTTTCCCAATAGGGACATAAGGATTATAGTGCATTTTTTTAATAAATGTGATTACCGTTTTTATTCCAAAACGATGTGACACGAAGTTTTAACATGATGTTTTGATAATTTCATATGTACATAAAAAAATTCTTGACTCTTACAAAAGAAAAACAATGATTTATAATTAGCTGGAAAACTTGAGGTAGATTATAACGAAATACAAAGCATTTTAACATCCTGCTGGGCTAATGACATTATATTCTGCATCTTTTGAAATTAAAATGGCAGCTCCCATGGTACTATCAAGTAGTAGCATTAAAAATTTCAATAATTAAACAAAAAATGTGTTAGATTGCTTCGGGAGTTATGAAACTTGGCCAGAAAATTTGTTATTTCATTTCTATCATATGAAATAAAAATTATGTCAGACTTTTATGTCTCCTTTAAGTAAATAGGGCCTATAGCCTAAAGGCTTTATTCCCATGATTTTTTTTAGAATATTTTAAACAAATTGTTCTGTATTAATATAATTATATACCATTGCAGGCCGTTGCACTTTACTCAAACCAGCCTTTTAAAGTATTTTTTCCTGTTTCAGAGTCCTTAGAAATATAATATATTTCAACAGTGAAGGTGCCAAAAGAGGGGATGGGAGAACATCCTGAAAATAGGTTGTAACCAGAGGCGTAAAGCCGGAAGCCTTTGGCGGGTAAAGGAGATGATTTTAGCTGGTTAGGCGGTACAATTGGGGAATTATTAATATAAAATGGAAAAATTAACGTTAGATTTTGGTCAAATTATTGGACTTTTGTGTAATTTTTTGGCAAGCTATTTTGGCAACATTTCTTGAAAACGAAAGATAATTACCAAAAAGTGAAGAAAATTCCCGAAAATTAAAAAAAAAAGCTAAATACAATTTTGTTGTTTAAATTACCCGATAACCACAAAAAAGATATGAATTCGAAAAGAATAGGAAAACAAAAATAGAGGCAAATAGGTGGTTTATGATAATTGAGTTGCATAAGTATCCGCCCCCGGCCATTTTGCCCCACATATAACCTCTGCCCGGCCGGGCCCCTGAAATCCCAGAAAAATTAAGAAACCAGTTTTCTGCAAACTGTTCATTCAAGTTTGCACATCCTTTGCAAACTCATTGCAAATTAGCATTACCCATCCATTTATTTAGAGACAAGCTTGTTTTTGCTTTCATTAAAATTTTAGAACTGTTGAGTTTAAGTTTTATAGTTGCTAAAAAAAAATCGAGACATCACTGAATCCCTAGGGAACCCGTCATAAATGTAAGTTAGCGTCTTCAAACTTCAAGTTCAATTGCTCAGTCAAACCCTAAATAGTTTTCGGGTTATGCCAAATCTAGGACAAACCTCAAAGCGGGCATAGCCCACTTGCAGACCAGTGAGGTCAATGAGCATGGTAAACCATTATTAACTATATCTGACATTGAAAAAACCAAGGTCTTGTCTCATTTTTTCATGTGTGTATTCACAGTGGAAGATGATAATAAAATGCCTGACTTTAAGAAACGAAATTTTCAAGATCCTCCCAGTTTTATTTCCATATCACATGATACAGTACTTAAAAAAATAAAATGTTTAAATACTTCTAAGTCAGCGGGACCAGATGGTATCCACCCAAGAATTTTATATGAGTGTTCTGATACCATTGCTCCATATCTAACTACTTTGTTCCAACTGTCCTTAGACAATATAACAGTTTTAGATGATTGGAAGGTGGCAAATATCTCACTTATTTTTAAGAAGGGCAACAGATCTTTAATATTAAATTACCGCTCTGTGAGCCTAATAAGTGTTGAAGTAAAACAATGGAATCGAACAATTTTATTTGTCCTCAACAGTTTGGTTTCATGAAAGGGAAATCTACTTCTCTACAATTATTAAAGGTTTTAGATGATCTGTCCTTAGCATGGGAAAATAATGAGAAGGTTATCATTGTATATCTCGATTTTATGAAAGCTTTTAACAAGGTGCCACATAAACGTCTGCTTAATAAATCAAAGTAATATGTGGATCCATTGAATAGCTGGATCAGATCTTTTCTTACAAATAGGTCACAGCGTGTTCTGGTAAATGGTTGCACTTATCATTCAGTGACAGTGACCAGTGGTATACCACAAGGTAGTGTTTTGGGTTCGATCCTATTCATTATATATATATATAAATAATCTCCCTGACACTGTGAGTTCTTCAATTTACCTCTTTGCAGATAACACTAAGATTTATAGGTCAATGAGGTCAACTCAAGACCATAATATCTTGCAAGCTGACCTGGAGGCTCCTTGGCAAACTGGTCTTCTAAATGGCTATTGAAATTTCACCCAGACAAGAGCAAGGCCATTAAAATTGCACGTTGTTTTTCTTCAAGTGATTTATGCTACACCATGTTAAATCACAATCTTAAATTTGTAACTAATGAGAAAGATCTGGGAGTGACTTTTGACTCCAAGCTTACTTTTGAAGCTCACATCAACGAGAAAGTCAACAAGCCTGGCAAATATGATACTTGGACTCATCCGTAGATCATTCACATATCTTGACAAAACCTCTATAGTCCAACTCTACAAGGCATTTGTAAGACCTCATCTGGAATTTTCAAACTGTGTCTGGCACCCATCAAAGAGAAAACACATTGAGTTGATCGAAAATGTTCAAAGAAGAGCTACCAAACTTATCCCACATTGGCGTAATCTGCCATCATAACCTGACAAGCTTAATAATCTGAATCTACCAATATTAACTTACAGAAGAGCAAGAGTGATATGATTGAAGTATATAAAATGGTCGCACATATATATCATGCAAGAGTTGCAAATATTACCTATTCGTAATAATACTAAAACAAGAGGTTCTTAAAACAGGAAAATTCTTCAATCACATTCATTCACCAGCGTTCGACATGAATTGTTCTCCAATCGGATTTGCAAGTTATGGAATAATTTACCAAAGGAGGTTGTGGCAGCATGCGATATAAATTTGTTTAAGAACAGACTGGATGAGCACTGGTGTAATCTGGCTTTTCGTTTTCACTTAAAGGCCGAGAGTCACGAATTATTTGACACTTCTAGGTCTGGAATCTCAGGCTAGCCTTTCATCCAGGAAACATCATAGGTAGGTATTATTTTCATTTTGACCTTTACCTGAATAATTCTGTGCTACCGTGTGAAACTTAAGGCTAGCTTGTTTCTTGCTTAAAAATTATCTGAAGATTTTGAAGAAAGTGTTAATTTTCAAGGGTAATAAGATATGTTTTGTTTTCATTTAAAAGATATGAAATTAATATTTAATGGGTCATTTGTAATTTTTTTTTAAGAAAAGCCGATTTTAAGAAGCCGGCTTTTGTCTTGAGATTTTGTTTGGGAAGAGTCCTTACTCAGTTGCGCGAAATTGTGAACTGAAATCTTGGACAAGTTGGAGTAAGTAGTATAGTATAGGCCACACTCGAAATGGCAACCATAGGGGTCTCTAACGTTAGGATCTCTATTCTATACCGCCATTTCGATGGGAAAATCATTCCTACAATAGAAATACCCCGGCCAACCCATACTTAATATAATGACTCATGAACATTACGAGATAAATTCCTTGCAGTTGCACATCCGATTTTTCATAAAATAAATCACAACGCACCTCCTGGATACTAAAAATTCCAGGGTTTATAGGGTACTCTTTCACCTCTGTTGTCGTTAACGATCGCTTCGCAAATAGTGTGGGTTTGAAAAAAAACCGGTCATTTGAGTGTTACGCAAAATCCGTTGAACGGTCGTTTTAGCTGTTGTTTGCATAAAAACTTTTTAGAAATGACAAATCGGTATTAAAATACGACTGATTGTCAATTCTACACCATAAGAGCTTATTACAGAATGATTTGAATACTTGGAATAGCTGCACCAAAATCTACCCCTCACACAAACATGAAAAATAATACATCAGGATTAGTGAGACATGATTTTCTTCCATAATAGGTACATGTTATTTTCAATGATATCATTATTTCCTGCGAGGAAGTGATGTCAGTGCTAGTCTCTGATTCAACTTTCTAGGCCCTCCTCGAAATTATGTGGCAGAACTTAAATTGAAAGAAATTATATTTCCTTTATTACCCGCCTAATTATTAAACATAAGACTACATGTAACAGAATAAGATAATGAATAAGGTTTCTTTTCAAGAGCCCAGTGCAGTTTCTCTAGTTGAAGGGGTCACTTATCAGATAGTTAATGGGAGCATATCTTTAAGTAGTCTGAGATTCCTCTGACAGTGGACAGGGCATCCGTTTTCATTCAATTTTTGCATTTTGCATTTGAATTATGAGGCCCTATCAAGCAGTCAGAGGAAATTGTGATCTCAGTCTATGCACTTGCTGTAATGGTTATGTGTAAGGAATTCCTACCCTACATCTGGTTGGAATTAGGAGGCCTTTGTCATAACAGAATACTCACATTGGAAATTCTCTATTCACATGGAAATCGTATAACTTCCTATAAATCCACACAAAACAATTATGATAGGTAATTTCGCAAAAACAAAGTCTTTTCACACCCATCCCCATCAAATTCTCAGAAAAGTTTTCGTAAGTGATTGTACGCAGTTTGTCAAAAGACATCAACAACGTAATGTGACAATAGCCAATCAGGAACCAGGAAAGTAAATACAGTGTCTACAGTAACTTTTGGGGGGGGGTCTGGGGTGTTCATGCGCCTGGCATCACAGCCAGTGATTTTGGGGCCGACTAGCTCACTTAGGTGAGTGTAAAGTGAAAAATAGTAGCCTCTTGGTGGCCCGTACTTCACCCATGTCAACCTTACCTCTTCATTGGTTCCCCCTGATAACTAGTACCCCAGTTGGTTCTAGGTTAACAAGGCTCTGGCTAAGGGAAGGAAAACACCGAGAAAAAAGCTGCTGCGATGGGCTAGCAACCTATCCAGTTCATTCTATTGTTATGGAAACTGCAAGTGTAACTCACATACCAGCATATGCTGGAAATGGTTTTAGGACAACAGCGATCCAGATTCCAATGTAAAATGATCTGCGCTTTGTGGATAGCATGACGCCAGTGGGTCAAAGCCGCAAGGATGCTCACAGGCTGAATGCGTCAGATTTCCAGCCTAAAGAAATTACTTACATTGGATGCTGGAATGTAAGATCACTTTACTCAACTGGTAAGGCAGTGATGCTTGCCAATGAGATGAAACGATACAGCATTGATATCTTAGGAATGAGTGAGTGTAGATGGACAGGTTCTGGTAAAGTCAGACTGAATACTGGTGAAACCATCTTATTTTCAGGGAGAGAGGGATAGTATGCATCACCAAGGAGTAGCAGTGATGATGTCCAAAAAAGCAGAACAGTCACTGCTTGAGTGGAAACCTATCAATGAGAGGCTGATCTATGTCAGGTATTTTACCAAATACATCAAACTTTCTGTCATACAGGCTTATGCACCATACAATGATGCTAGTGATGAGGATAAAGACAACTTCTATGATCAACTGTAAGCTTTAATTGATGGAGTACCGAAACATGATGTACTGATATTGATGGGGGATCTCAACGCCAAATTAGGTAATAGCAATAAAGGTTATGAGAAGGTTATTGGTGGGCATGGAACCGGTGAGAGGAATGCTAATGGTGAGAAACTTCTGGACTTCTGCAGTAACAATAATATGGTAATAACTGGTACAATTTTCCCACATAAGCAAATACACAAGCAAACTTGGACTTTCCCTGGAGGGAGGACCCGAAATCAAATTAATTATGTGTTGGTAACAAAACAGCACAGGACATCTGTACTGGACATCCGAGCCATGAGAGTTGCTGATATTGCTAGTGACCATCATTTGGTGTGCACAAAGTTCAGACTGAAGCTGAAGAAAAAAGAGAAGGCAAAAGTAAATAGGATGAAGTACGATACTATCAAGCTACAACACCCAGCAATTAGAGCCCAGTTTTCTGTCAAGTTAAGAAATAGATATGATGTCCTACAAGATTATAATGATGAGATAGGTGATGATGTAGTAGATAGTAAGTGGCAAAACATTAAGAAAGCATACAATGAGACAGAAGAGTAATATTAAACAGGCAAAGTCAGATAGAATAAAAGGCAATTTAAAAGCTAACTACTGCGGAAAAGATAAAGAATCAAGAGAAAAATAAGAAAGGACAAAAGAAAGTGGGTAGATGACATGGCTACTTCTGATGAAAAGGCAGCGGGTATTGGTAGAATGAAAGAGCTTCATAACATAACCAAGACATTATGCAACGAAAGAGGCAGAACAGGAATGCAGTCAGGGACAAATCTGGAGGACTATTGACTGATGAGACGGCCAAGAGCGAGAGATGGAGAGAGCATTTTGAAGGTGTTTAAACAAATTAATACCTATTAATCCGGTAACAGATGTTACTTGTGATCCTGTAATAGAAGAAATCGACACTAGTCATATTACTAGATTAAAAATAAAGGATGCAATGAAGAAGTTAAAGAATAACAATGCTGCCGGTAAAGATAATATTGCAACAGAACTGCTGAAAGTGGATACCCATATTACGGAAGAATTGCTAGAGGATTTATTTAGAGCAATATGGGACACAGAAATAATACTCAAAATCTTGGAAATGGGTTGAGTGTGAAAGTCCCAAAGAAAGGTGATATTACTAACTGTGACAATTGGAGATGTATTACCTTAACATCAGTGCCTAGCAAAGTGTTTGGGAGAGTTTTTATCAATAGAATCAGAAACAGAGTTGACAGCAAGGAAATGACAACAAGCAGGTTTCAGAAGAGGAAGAAACACCACCGAACAAATAATCATACTTAGCAACATCACTAGAATAGGTCGTCGAATGGCATTTAACCCTCTATATTACCTTTGTTGACTTCAAAAAATGTTGACTCAGTACACAGGGAGAGCCTATGGGAAATGATGGCAGCTTTTGGTATCCCACAGAAAATCATCACAATGGTTGAATTAATTTATGAAGGTAATGAATGTGCTGTAATAAATAGATGAAGGGGTGATGTCATAATGGTTTCAAGTCAAGACGGAAGTCAAACAAGTTGATGTAATGTCTGGTTTCATTTTTCCAATGATAGTAGACTGGGTGATGTGTAAGACAACTGAAGCCAATAGTAAAGGAATAAGATGGAGGTTTATGTCAAGGTTAGAAGACCTTGATTTTGCAGATGACATTATTCTGACCTCTACCTATCAACATATGCAAACAAAATTAACAAGGCTGAACCAATATGCTGCACAAACTGGGTTTAGAATAATTAAGAATAAGACTGAACTCATGAAAGTAAATAGTAGATGCTGTGACAAAGTGCAAATTAATAACAAACATCTGAAAGAGGTACATACCTCTTGTCAGGCCCTCCCAAACCTTTCTGCCTAACTTGCAGTACTGAACGTTTGATCAAACATATCCTCTTAACTTGTTGTTTATACTTTAACTTCAGGTCTACCCTCTCCCCCTCCACCTTTTTCTCTGACCTCTTCAAGAAAAATCTCTTCTCCAACATCATAACTTTCCTCCATCTGCAATAGCAACTTATTTCACCTGATCTTACCCTTTACCCACTCTCCCTTGTTTGTTTTTTTATCTTATCTTTATACTCTTATTTGATTTTATATCTTATTTTTCATCTTTATTTTTCTCACTTTCCTACCCCCTCTCCTTCTCTCAATCTTCTCAGTCCTAACTCTTGCACCATAAATTTTAAGACCCTCATGGCACATTTGACTCTGACTGTTGAAGTGCCATTAAACATCAACAAACAAAAGTTGAATCTTCATTTTTGCCATAAAATAAGGAACTAGGACCAACAGACAATTTTCTGTAATTGAAGATTAGGTGTGTATATCTTTTAATAATCTTAGTGGCTCATGTAGACATCAAATTACTGTTAAGAATAAGACAATTTTTGAACATTTTTGGGAGGGAATGAATTCCTTTTATTTGTTATTATTTCTTCCTGATATTCTTAAGGTATTTCAATTCATGAACATTTGAAGCAGTGTGTACAGGCCAGAACCAGAGCAACAATATCATTTGCTGATATAATGTTATTGGTAAGTGTTGTTGGAGGATAATTTTAGTGTCTACATGCATACAGAAGTAACAATTTCATGTGCGACCAGTAGGAATAATTTCATATATGACGTGAATTTACATGTACAGCACCTAGTGCAAAGAGTCAAAATAGACAGTCTGATGTGATCTTTATTCTAAATGCATTACAAAAGGAGCAGAATATTTTATTTTCTCTCTTTGTCTATGTCACATGGATTAAAACAGGTGGTTTATCAAACGGTAATTTGTCATTTCTTTTTTTACACTCGTCTCATAGATCTGCATAACGACTCAATCATGACATCAGACCTGGGAATTCTTGTTATTGAACCATTTTTGGGGGAATCACACGAACTACTGGTGAAGTTCTTGGAGAAGAAATTTGACAGGGTTACAAAATTTGTTCTCCCTGCAAAGAAGTGGCATTGGAAGGCACGGACATCAGCACTATATTTTGCTCAGATCATTCCATTGGCAGAGACACTGGATTGCAGGTGCTTAAAGGATTAGTTCAGGGGTCAGGCAAGTTTATCCTATATGAAAGAGTACTTCAGAAGAAACAAAATGGTGAAGAAAGCATTCAAAAATTGTATTCTGTGAAGGAGATATTTAAGTTTAAAGTTTGGTATCAATTGTGCAGAAATGACTGAAATTAGACTAGTAGTGACATCACATACTTAGATTCCTCAAAGTCGATATGTATTTTATCATATTTTGCCCTGCGATTTTGTGGCTTAAAAACCATGGGATGTCAGAAAAGTAGTAAAACAGAATCTACTGCGGGTAATTATGATTTACCACCTGAAGAAAGTTTGAGAAAAAAATAATGCAAATAGTAAAAAAGTTAAATTTTCTTTAAAATACATTAACAATTGATTAGAATTTGAGGATGAGGGCGCCAACCTTCCATAGTAGACTTACTACACCAGTCATTTTTATATAGATAAAACAGATCTTTAAACTTGAATATCTCCTTAATGAAATAAGATATTAAAGTAGCTTCTTCACCATTTTGTTTCTTGTAAAGCCTTCTGATAAACTTGCTTAATCCTTGAACTAACTCTTTAAAGAAATTATCTTTTTAGAGGATTACTTAAGTGGTCAAGCATGTTCATCTTGTATGAAAGGAACAAAGTGTTGAAGAAATCTTTGCCAGAAAGTGTTCAGAATAGTCTCAAGAGGAGATACTTGAGTTAAAATGCTATTAGATACGTGGCAAGATGACATCACATCCTCATATTCTCAAAAGTCTTGATGTGTATTGTTGAAATATTTGTTTAAATTATGCTACTTATAATCATTGGATTTGGCAGGAGAGAATTGAAAAAGGAACTAGTGAATTAAGTGTAATTTACAGATGTTACAAGTTGTTTTAAAATGATTTTGTAGAAAGCCAATGTTTACAGTTGATGATTGATTATCTTTACAAATGTTTCAGTATTATATATTCCATTGAAAACAAATCTACTTTTTACAGATTGAAATGTTTTTCTCAAAACTTATTCAGAAGATGTATAGCACTTACTTAATTAGACATGTTTTCATAACATAACATAGAATAACATAAGAAGATGATGAAGAAGAAGGGTTAGTTACCATATAAAAATTCAAAACTAACACCACCACCACCACCACCACCACAAAAAAAAATCAAAGACGCCTGAGTTTGTAAAGAACTTATCAATGTTGACTTTGAAATTGTGGACAGAACTGGAGCTCACCACCCACTCAGACCAAACATTCCACTCATTAACAGCTCTTTGCGAAAAGCTAAAACGCTGAATATTTATCCGTGAGAACTCTTAATTCAACTTCAAACTGTTACCACGTTTCACATGAGGATTAGTCGAAACATGCAAGAAATAACAGGAAATCAAAGCATCACTACTAGATAGGATTGAAAAAACCTGAATCATATTGCCACGTGCTTGTCTCAATCAAGCATGGTCAAACCAAGAATTCGCAACCTAGATTCATAAGAGAGATTCTGCAGGAATAATACTAATGATAATAATAATGTACAATTCTTATAAAGCGCAACACACACTTAAGTCTCATTGCACTGACAAAATAAACAAGAGAGGAAAAAATAGGGAACAAAACTATCAAATTGAGAAAAGATGTCTTTTTAACAATGTTTTAAAATTGCAGTTACATTATTAGTTGCTATATTAGTTACTTTACTTACAGTTTGAGCCTGTGTGAGTTGGGAGATTGTTGCAGAGAAAAGCAGCTGAAAATTGAAAGAATAATGACCATATGACTTTGTAGAAACAGAAGGAGATAGTAGTAATAACTTAGATATGGAGTGTAGACAGCGAGTCGGAGTGTACATGTGGATGAGATCCTGTAAGTGGGAGCAAGGTTGTGGACACATTTGAATGTTAGCAGAAGAACTTTGAAGTTAATGTGTGCTTTAACAGGGAGCCAGTGTAAGTTGTGAAGGGTTGGAGTTACATGAGTGAAAGGTTTAGAACATGTAACTATTCTTGCAGCAGAGAATGGTTAAAAATATACATTGCAGTATAGCCAGTTGACAATTAGGGAGACCATATAAATAAGTCTAGTGGCTCTTTGCTGAACCAGCTCCAAAATGAACTTATCCTTCTCATAAAAGAGACTCCAAACCTGAATAGCATACTCAAGGTGAGGCCTGACTAAGTGCTTATACAAATTAAGAACAACCTCTCTACCAAGAAAACAAAAAAATCTTCTAATCAAACCAAGCAACCTATTTGCCCTTGCATTTGCTAAAGCACACTGTTTAGAAGGCTTCAGGTTGCTAGTAATTACAACACCCAGATCCCTTTCTTGATCAACACAAGTTCACAACCAAAGACATCTGCCACGTTTAGGACCAAAAAAAAAAGCTCAAAACTAACTTATCCAGACCACTTTGCAACAGTGAAGAATCCCTAGCATTATCAACAACCTGTGTCATCTGCAAATTTACAAAACCTGGAGCCAAGGGAAACATTAATATCATTAATGAAGATTAAGAAAAGAAGCAGACCCAACACAGAACCCTGAGGAACACCACTTGTAACCTTCTTCCATGAAAATACTTTACCATTAACAGCGACTCTTTGTGACCTGTCAGCTAACCAGGAATTTATCCAACTGGCACACTTTCCCTCCACACCAAGCGCTCTTGTTTTCATCAGAGCCTGCCTAATGCTTCCTTATGAAATGCTTTTTGGAAATCTAATTACCTGTAGAAACACAAGACCTCTTAGGTAAAACCCATGCTGTGGCAAATTCAACAAACCACAACAACATCCATAACAATGGACTCCATGACCTTTCACACAACGCTAGTTAGACTCACTGGCCTATAATTTCAGGTCAAACTGTAGTCACCCTTTTTAGGAATAGGAGTGACATTAGCATTTCAAAAATTACAAGGAACAAACACCAACATCAAAGCACTTTGAAAAGGTAACACTCAGGGGAACAGAAAGAACATCAGAACACTCGTGTAAGACAGCAGGATTTATACCATCAGGACCAGGTGCCTTATTTGAATTCAAACCCTTCAACTTTTTAGACACAATATCAACTGAAAAATCAACATCCTTAAATGGATACTGGAGATTGCATACTAAGCTAAGATCCACAACACCATCAGCAAGGGACTCCTTAGTAAAAACAGACACAAAGTAGTCATTTAAAACCTCAGCCATATCCTTACCACTATGAATAGTAACACCATCATTACCCTGAAGAGGACCAACAATCTCCTTGTTTTTTTTTGCTTTGAGTGAACATAAGAATGAAATGACCTACGATTAATTTTAACCTCTTTGGACAAACGTTTTTCGAAAAGCACTTTAGTGTCTCTTATCAAACCCTTTGTGAACTTTTCATGATCCTTATACCTAGCAAGCTCCTTAAAACACCCACTGTGTTGATGACAATGCCACACAACTTCTTCTTTTTTCTAACAGCCTGCAAAACCTCATGAGACATCCACACTGGCCATTTCACCTACAGACTTTCTCAATGGGACAAACCTATTTACACCCTCCAAAACTTTAGTTTGGAAAACATCCCATGCTTCAGAAGGATCTAAATCATAGTTATTGGTTGTAAGCCACAAAATCTCAAAAGAATGTTTAAAAATACACAAAGATGTCTGGAAAATGTAAGGATGTTGGATATACCAGTCATTTCTGTAGAAACATTTTAGAATTTTAAGCCTCAACATCTCCTTAACAGAATTCAATTTAAGAGTATTTTCTTTTATCATTTTGTATTGATTTCTAAATTAAATTAGCTAAAAACCACTACTAGTAATGTATGCCATCTTTGAGGTTGCAAAATTCTGTCAATGCCTTCTGCAAGCTGCAGAATTTAAAGAAATAATATCATAAAAAGCACATGTATTGAGAAATGTGTGTATGATGTCATTTTATGTAATGTCTGAAGTGTGTAACTTTATCAACAATTTATGAATGCTTCAAACGTGAATAAGTTATTTTAATTCTTCCCCATTTCATTTCATTTTCAAACTCATTGTGTTTTTTTTTTCTTTTTTAAGGTTGTTGTTTGCAAGCTCTGTTTTGAACCTTTCTGAATTGGTAGCTCTCAGACCAGACTTCTTAAACTTGAAGAAGGTGGTTTACTTTCATGAGAATCAATTGCAGTACCCAGTGAGAAAACATCAAGAAAGGGATTTCAATATGGATACAACCAGATATTATCAAGGTCAGAGTTAGAATTAATTATGAAATTTCCCAAGGTTCTGAATAAAGGCTTCCCATGAAAAATTGTGACAGAAATAATATTAATGTAGTAAATACACCTTATACACTTCCCTGCTTCGTAATTTAATGTACTATTCATCGCACAATTACGTTGGGAACGTTTTTAGAGCACATATTAAACATATATACTGTTTCTGACTCAAGAAATCTTTAAATAAAGAATTATTTAATGAATGCAAAAACAATTTCTTTCCGCGAATTCCTGTTTCCCAATTATAAACTCCTGAACTTAGATATTTTCCAGTTCTGATTAAGGTACTGTACAGTATGACATTTGGAGCACTTACAATCCTGATGAACAGCCTGCACATCTTTGAAAATACCTGAAGCTGATTAATTGTGAGAAGTTTTTGATGTAATGGGAAGACAATTCTAAGTCCTTTAGTAATTCTTTATTTTTTCTCTCCTTTATTTAAGCATCTGATACAACTTTGCAGAATATTTCATTGTCTTCACCATTTTGTTGCATATGTTATTCTCTGTCATACAAGATGAACATGCTTGACCTCTGAACTTATCCCTTAAAATGCTTCAATTGTTTCTTTCAGTTTGGTCGCAGATGTTGTCCTCTTTAACTCATCCTACAACATGGAATCATTCTTGACATCTATTCCATCTTTCCTTAATCTCATCCCAGACCATCGACCAAGGAATATTGCGGAGAAGATCCAACCAAAATGCAAGGTCTTGTATCTCCCCTGCCATTGTCAGTCCTTGACAAGCATTTGGTGGATAAGTTATCAACACATGGAGGAAGTGAGCGCCAAGATGAGCAGGATCACCAGGAGATGCCACTTTATGGAAATGCAAGGAATCACAAAAAGTTACACATAGTGTGGCCGCATAGATGGTAAGACCCACTAAAGATGTTTTAACTCTCAATACCTTGTTTTGTAAAAGATTGCAAAGGGATTATTTATGAATTGATAGTGATATTAGTGATTTTTTTGTTCTTTAATGTTTTTTGACTATTAATTGCACTAATCTTTGGTTAAATGCATGATCTTACTGTACAGGTCATGCCAAGCATATAACAAAACATCACTCCACACTCATAGTTGAAATCACATATGCATGTGATGAAGGGATATGATGCATACATATGATGGATGTATTGATGTAGGCATATGGTGCATGCATATTGTACATGCATATGATACATGCAAATGATGCATGTACTTAATGCATGTATATGAGGCATGCATATGGTAAAGTCAGGCCACCATTATGACAAAGGTTGTACCTGATTTGGTAGAATTTATATTTGTTAGACTGACGTCATACATGTCTTAGAAGTCATCAATTGTTAATTCTGTTGTACATAGAACGTAAAAGTTTTGACTCGTTCCAAGCTAAGGTCTATTTTAAAGATTTTTATTTTAATAGATTTCTTGACATGTAGCTCAAGTTTTTTAGTTTCATTTAATCTTTTGCTATTTTCTCATCCTCCCCATGCTTCCAATCTCTCCAAAAGAATCTTCAAAAATGCCTGGACAGCTTAGCTCACTGAAGCTAACGGCTTCGGTTTCTCAAAAGACAAAACTGTTCGCTTTCATTTCAACAACAGCAACTCTTTCTTCCTTCGTCCCAACCTCCATCTCAAAAATTCCATCATTCCCAGTAAGTAGAGTTCTCGTTTCCTTGGAATCACTCTCGATTCTAAGCTCTTCTATCTCTCCCACATCAACATCCTCAAAACCAACTGTTACAAAACCCTCAATCTTATCAAAGTCCTCTCCAACACCGACTGGGCAGCAAATTGTCTCATCTTGCTCACCTTATATCATTCCCTCCTCAGATTAAAGCTGGACTATAGCAATTTCATCTATGGTTCTACCCGCAAATTTTACTTGAGACACATTGAGGTCATCGAAAACACTGCCCTAAGGATCTGTCTTCGTGCCATCCAAACCACCCTTATCACCAGTCTTCATGTAGAGGCCAATAAATTCCCCCTAAACCTCAGATGCAGCAAGGTCGGTCTGTTCTTTGCTCTTCGTATCCTCACTGACCCACGGAACCCTTGCTTTCATTCTACCCGCTCTCTAGTTTTACATGTAAAGGCTCCTCTGCAGCCACCGCTGCCTGTACCGGCCTCACTCTTTTTTCAAGATTGCCAGAGAGAGCCTCCATCTATTCTGCTGAGGCAAAAGCTATCCTCCTAGCTTTAAACCTCGTAGAACTCTCCTTCTGCCCCCGCTTTGTCATCTTCTCTGACTCCAAATCATTTCTCACAGGCATCCTTAACATGCTCTGGTTTAATCCACTTTTTTACAAAATCTTAAACAAAATTTACTCTCTCTCTCTTCCTCTGGGAAGAAAATCATTTTCTTCTGGATTCTCAGCTACATCAGTTTACTTGGAACAAAAGGGCCGACAGAGCAGCCAACAACGCTGTGTCAAACCATATTTCACCAATCCATATTCTGCACTCTGACTTTCGCCTCAACATTTTCAGCTACCTTAGGAAGACCTGGCAAGATTCCTGGAATTTTGAGACTAGCAACAAACTCCACACTATCAATCCCAAAAAGGGATCCCCCCTTCTTTACACATTTAAAATTGTAGAGAGGACATTGTCATCACCCGCATAGGTCTTGGTAACTCCTTTCTCACCCACTCCTACCTCCTATCTGACTCTCCCAAACCTCCCTGCCCTACTTGCAACACTGATCTCTCAATCAAGCACATCCTCTTAACCTGTCCCTTATACCTCAACTCCAGATCATTCCTTTCCTCCTCCACCTTCATTTCTGATCTCTTCAAGAACAATCTGTCCTCCAACATCATCACATTCCTCTGTAATAGCAACTTATTCAACCTGATCTAATCCTTACCCACATTTCCCTCTTTTCTATCCTACCATCCTATCCTTCCTATTCAATACCTTTATTTGTACCTTTATTTTTATTCAATTTTTCTTCTCCTTATTTTCCCCTCTCCCTCTTTTAACACCCTCTTGGCACATTTGACTCTGACTGTCGCGGTGCCATTAAACATCAACAAACCAAACCAACATTTTTTCCTCAAATTTTACTTTTTTTTCCAAATCATACTAATTAGAGAAATTGCAGCTTTCAGAAATATCTTATACAACTTGTATCACAATCATGATGTAAAGTAAAGATGGAACTTTATTAGACTTAGTGAGATTGGACTGATTTGCTGATCTCTGGAATCTTGTGATATTTATTTGGAGTAAAATATCTTCTGTCTATTAAATTTACAAAAATGATGTTTTTTTCTTGTGATAATTTGTATAAAATATTCACTAACATAGTTGTTTTCATACAGTAGATGATCATTGCTGCAAATGTGTTAGTGGCATAGTCTTTACCAGATCATTGCTATATATATATATATATATATATATATATATATATACATATATATATATATATATATATATATATATATATATATTTATATATATATATATCTATATATATATATATATATATATATATATATATATATATATATATATATATATATATATATATATATATATATATATATATATATATATATATATATATATATATATATATATATATATATATATATATATATATATATATATATATATATATATATATAATATATATATATATATATATATATATATATATATAAATAAAATATATATATATAAATATTTGGGAAATATTTGGTTTTATAAAGAAATTCTGTTGGCTAGAGACATTATATTTTTTCAATATATATATATATATATATATATATATATATATATATATATATATATAATATGTGGAGATACCTTTGATGGATTTTTATAAGAATATAAAATTATATCTTATTACTCCCTCAGACCCTTTGCAGTATTTCTATTCAATTTCTTGAATTATATATGGTATGGATGTATTTGGTTTGCTGCAATATAAATATAAGACATTAAATGGCCATTTTCCAGACCCTTTGCATGTTTAAAAGACTATGGTATTGATGTATCAAATCCCAGGGAGACCCTAGGGGTCTGCTAGGGCCATTCTTTAGCTCGTTTCATGTGTGAAAGACTGCGGAATGGCTCTAGCAGATCCCAGGGAGACCCCCAGGGAGACCCTGGGGATCTACTAGGGCTATTCTGTAGGCCGTCACACGTGTAACAGACTGCAGAATAGACCTAAAGAATCTGTCTTCAATTTTTTTGACATGGTACCCTTCCAGTTTTTCACAACCAGTGTCTCCTCTAATTTTCATCACCTTCTGTCACCACTGATATCATTTCATTGAATCTTTTCTTTGCAGGGAGCATGATAAGAACCCAGACATGTTCTTTAACACCCTGTTTAAACTGGCAGATGAGGGACATGCCTTCAACCTATCAGTCCTTGGTGGACAATTTACAGATGTTCCAGGTCTGTATAAAACTGTTACCCCAAAAAGGCATTTTCATTACACGTAATGAAATTCATAGTGATGCTGTGTTTGCATAATGAGGGTCTACTGGTACACTATATAAAATCAGATGTTCTTGCTGTAGATTCTGATTTTATTCGATCCATCCAGTATTCAAGAAACCAACAAGTCCTAAAAGAATATTGCCGTGAATTTTCATTTTCATTTATATGATATAAGACTATTAAAGAAACTCACTATCCTAACTCACTTTCGTAAATCTTATACCATTATTTATTAAAACCCTCTTGGCACATTTGACTCTGACTGTTGCGGTGCCGTTAAACATCAACAAACCAAACCAAACCAAACCATTAAAGAAACAAATTGGTGAAAAAATTGGTTAATATCTTGTTAAATTTCAAAATTTCACAAGTGTGTTTAAAAGTGACCTTGCAGTGTACAGTGTGATGTCATAAAGGCAGATTCAAGACAAATGTTTATGTATTTCTTTGAAAATTAACTGCTTTTTTCTAGATAATTAGACATTTCTTTTTGTTTGATTATTGAAATGGGGTGCAACATGTACTTTAATAGATCAATGTTTTGCCCTTCTCGTTATGTACCTTGCACTACATGAAAGAAAAATACCTTTTCATTTCATAGAAGTATACATACAAGGATTATCTTGGATCTGCAATGATGACATCACACTGTATACTGTTGGATCTGTAGTGATGACATCACACTGTACACTGTAATCCTCATTGGAATAAGATATCAACATAATTTTTTCACCAATGTGTTTCTTTAATAGTTCTCTACCCTATGAATTTAAAATTCACTGGAATATTCCTTTAAGCTTAAATTATGTTTAACAAGCTTCCATTCATTTTTGAAACCAGTATTAGAGATACAATTATCATACTGATTCAGGGCATCATAGATGGAAGTTTAAATGGAACAGGTTACAATAGATTTTGTTAGGAATACTTCATAGGGAGTGGTGGGACCCCTGTTTTGGGGAGGTAACTTGTTCCCCCTCCTCCCTGCCCCCTTTTAGAAAAACAAAAACAAAAAACTAAATATGTAATAATAAAATAAAAAAATAATGTGCAAAGTGCATTAGACAAATTAAAATAAATGTATCTTATTAAGTTTGTATTGTTAGATTTTTATAGAAAATTATGTATACAGGAGGAGAACAGCTATGTTCTCAATGGTTCCTCATTCTGCCACCTCTGAATTTCGTAAATAAAAGCCCTTAGTTTGGAAATTTCCTATACTCATTCTTACCACTGTTTCAACTGAAAAAAGACAAAGTGGGATAAAGAAAATTGTGTATGCAAGGTGTCCATGAAGCAAAAAATAATTCCCCCTATGAATGATAAAGCTCAGATATATAATAGAAAGTTTAGGGTGATGTTCAGCACAAATAGCTTTGGCACATTCTAAAAAAATTATAATCTACACTTGACAATATCTATCAATGCAACTTTGTGTTATTATGAAATGCATAACAAAAGTGTCTTACAGCTTTAAACATAACTGTACATTAAAAGAACAGTTACCATTGGACACTGTAACCAAAAAGGAATAAAGGAAAAAGAATCGACAATGAATCAGGGCTCGTGATAGAAAAGTTTATCACCTGCTATTTTTTGTGTTTAGTAGCAGCCTCATGTTTTTTTCCCTTGCTTTGTATTTTCACCTGCTATTGTTGTTTCTGTTGGTATCTTACAAATTTGAAAATACAATTTCATTAGAAAATGAAAAGTGGTACATGGAGAAGCTCACTAAGTCCAGGTCATTCCATCTGATTTTGAGACTTCTTTTGACCTGATATTATATTTGTTCTAATTGCAGGCGATGATATTTATCATCTTCTCTTAGAAAATGTGGACTGCGTTCTTGTAGGGCGCTATCACAACCCTGCAATGAATGAAGGAAATTATTCTGTAAGAAAACATAAAAATCCTATGATATAGGGAGGATGGCTGCTTGTTTGGTATGTGCTACAAATGTGGACAAAAACACATGGTTCATTATAGTCCATCCAATGCATGGTATTGTAAACAATGGGAGTCATATTTACCAGAAGTGATAACAAATCTGTCATTTTGTTCAATATTACAGATATTTTTAGTGTGGCCAAAGAGAAACTGTCATCACATATAATTCACTGGGGCTATCAGCCATCAAAGGATGACTATTTCCGCATCTTGGCTGAGGCTGACTTTGTCATATCAACAGCAGATCATGAATTTTTTGGAATTGCTATGTGAGTTTATAAGACTGGGAAGTATTTTATAGTAAAGGTTTGTAGAACAAGTATCCCTCAGGCATAGATATTTTGAGATAGTTTGTATATTTAACTCTACACCTATCCTACTGTAATTGATGATAGTCTTTAGTTCTGATGCGATAGCATGTGGTCATAATGGCGTGTGTGTTTATGTATGGGTGTGAGTAATGGGTGTTGTATGTCTGTGTGTGACACTAGCTCATAAACACGATATCTCAATAAGGATACACTGGATTCATGTCATATGTGGTACACAGATAGCTCATTGTCCGACAATGTGTCCTATTGTTTTTGATGGTGATTTCATGTATATTAGTGGGGTTCATGTAGGTGGGGTTAAAATTTTAGCATTGTGCAGGATCCCAGTAGTCGGGTTAGTCCCGATAGTCATGTTAGTCTTGGTAGTCACGTTAGTCCCGGTATTCACGTTAGTCTTGGTTGTCACATTAGTCTCGGTATCCGGATCCTGATATTGTGCAATCCGAAAACAAGGATTCATAACTACTAACCGTGAATCCTGGGAGTGATAAAAACTGGAAAATTATAAACATTTTCCCCAGTTTTTTGAAAGAAATATTAAGTAAAAATCATGTTTTGTCTTCTTTTCTTAATTTTTCATGTAAAACAACTTACTGTTGCAAAATTCATGTCAATTTTGGCATTTGGCAAACACACAAGTCATTCATAACATGATCAATAATGAACAAACTTTCAACTCACAATGGAAACAAAAGTTTTTAGATACCAAATTATGGAATTCTCTTGTATCTGAGCAAGTTGTCATGTATAGAAGGTTAGACCACACATTCTTTTTAGTCATTCAACAATCAAAGCCCTCAAATAAAAGTGTAATTTCATATTGGCTTTTTGATGCCACAAGCAAATTCACATATCAGCATGAACACACTTATTACCCACAAGGTCACTTACAGTTATAATACTAGGCCCAAGTTCATGAACTAGAATTCACATGGTATGAAATATTTACAGGTGCTCTTCTGAGTGCTGACTGTCGGTCACTCTACTCAAATCCTCATCATCAATTGTTTCATTTCCAGGTGTCAGGTTGGCTTTCAAATTGAATTAAATGCCTTAATCTTTCCAGTATTTGTCTATCCTCCTTTCGAATATTCATAGGTTTTTACAATTGATTACATCTTGTGGTAAACTGTTCCATGTGTTTATCACGCTATTTGTAAAGGAATTTTAACGTATCTTTTTGTTTGCTCTATTTTGAAACATTTTTTTTTTGCTGTGACCTCTAGTTCTGTTGTTGCTCTGGACGTGGAGTAATGGTGGTAACGCTGTATCGTAAATTCCTGATTTTAATTTATAATTTTCTATCATATCCCCTCTCTTTTGTCGATATGCTAGTGTTGGTAGTTTAAGTGTTAGTAATCGGTCTTCATAGCTTTTGTCTTTCATTCCAGGTATCAGCTTTGTCACTCTCCTCTGTACGTTTTCTATTGATGTGATGTGTTTTATTTTATTGGCATATTGAGATAAGGAGAGCTTTACACAATATAAGAAAGTGTTTTGTCTATTAAGTATGTAAAAGAATGGCGGATCAAGCCCATGATACTATTTGCCTGGTTAAATTTCTCATTCATGTGCTGTTCAAAATTTAGCTGACAGTCTGTTGTAACTCCAATATCTTTCTCTTTATCAGTGTATTTAAGTGTGGTGTTACAGAGTTCATATGATGGTATCTGTCTGTTTCCAGCTGTTAGCATCTTGCATTTATTGGGGTGAAATCTTAATAACCATTTATTGGACCAATCAAGCTCAACCATATCTTGTTGTAAGATTTCCATGTTGTTTACTGAGTTGATATCCTTGAAGACTTTAGTATCATCTGCAAACATGTAGCATTCTGATTGAATATTGTCTGGCAGATCGTTAATGTATATTACAAACAAATCAGTCTAGAATGCTTCCTTGTGGAATTCCGCTTGTGACAGGTGTTCATTCTGAGAAACTATTCCCTATTCTTTAACTTTTTTAACATCTAATTGATGAAAATACTCTTATCCAGTTGACAATATTTTTGGGGATAACATAACAAAAAAGCTTTTTCAGCAGGTGTTGATGCGGAACTTTGTTGAACGTCTTCATAAAATCAAAGATCAATGCAGTCCAAATTTCCTCCATTACCCATTATTTTAGTCCATTTGTTGAGTACATGTAACAGTTGTAGTGTCGTAGATCTTCCAGAAATGAAGCAGACTTGCTTTGGTGGAAATAGCTCATTTTTGTTTCCGATACGATCAGCATCAGGAACCTATGCTGTCATGATCGCGTGTGTGTGTGTTTGTATGTACTCACCTTCACATTAATTGTTGGACAATCAGATAATACACACCAATAAAGTTGGGACCAATTTTAAGGTTGTGGGACTAAAATCCAGTCCTACAATTAACAAGGTTTAAAATCCATTTTTTTTTGCACCTTCTAGAGTGTGTACTTCATAAATATGCATGGTTTCACAATCATTGTGTCTTCTGAGTGTATGTTTTTGGATAGGGCAGCATCAAAAACACAGTAATTATGACCTAATGGAATTTTGTTTGTCGCCCTCTTAAAAGTTACCAAGATTAATGTCTGTTTTCATTTTGTATGTGATTAAATGTGGAACCAAAACTTAAGTAAGCATTTACAGTTCATGGAAAGGTCAGGCTTGGCTTGCTGCCAACCCTAACAGGAAAACATGTATGTATCTTTTAATAGACCTATTGCCTTTTAGCATTGGCTGATAATGAAGTGTAATGTATTGTACATATTTCTTGCCCCACTGTCTAATATATACGGTCCCATCATTTAGGCCCTCGAACTGTTAACTATTCAGTCCCAAAATTATTGTCAGACCCAGTATGTAGAATACACCAATTTGTTGGTGCCAATGTTATTGCGTTGATCAGTTTGAATACACAGATCTGGTATGGTCCTACAAACTTGGTCCCACAAATAAGACGTTTTAACTGGCCAACTACCTGGTCCCAAAGTTATTGTCAGGCCCTGTATGTATATATGTGAAGAGCATTGTCTACACCTAATGTTGAGGTGAAGTGTTTATATTAATTAGGTTATTTGCATAACAATAGACTTGCATACAAAATGTTTAAGCTGAGATAATAACTTGTTATTTGGTTCAGTGGTAGAGGGCATTGGTACTGTTCAGTTGAGCATGGTTGGGGGATTGTGTGTGCATAATATTTAGCCTATTTGCATAGCAATAAATATTTTTGTGTATGTGGTATCTCTTGAAATAAAGTGGGTATGATGATTTTGCTTATACAAATGATCATACAGTATATGTGAAGAGCATTGTTCACACTTAATGGTGAGGTATAGTGTGCATTTGCTGCAATATGTTTGACCTGAGATCAAAAAATATATGGCTTATGACTTACTAACTTCACATTTCTAGTTTTGTTATGATATTGACATTCCTGACATGAATAGCAATCAAAATGTTTGTCTTGCCATGAATAAAGAAGCAAATAAAAGCTTCCTTGCTTCTAAAGAATGTTAAATTAGGGGTTTGGGAAATATAAACAATAAGCAGAATGTGGGGTAGAAGATGACATGATGATAAAGTAGCTGAAGGAATTAGGATGAGGTCATGTGGAACAGGGTGGAATTGTATGTAAGGCAGGGTGTGGTGGGATGTTGGTCAGGATTTGTTGACATGTTAGACAGGGTGGATTGGCATGTAGTACAGGGTGGGTTGGCATGTGCAACAGGATGGGTTGGCATGTGGAACAGGGTGGGTTGGCATGTGGGACAGGGTGGAATGGCATGTGGTGGGTTGTCATATGGATTTCACTTGTGATGGCATGTGGGTCATGCAAGTTGTGGAATGACATACAGTATTTGGTTTTCAGGTGTGATTGCATGGAGTATAAATGTGGGATGACATTTGAGACAGGTTGGGATGGAATGTGGGACAGTTTGGAATATACATTATTAGCAGTGAGGGGATTTGTATCATTTGAAATGTCTAGTTTGTCATACGTTAAGCAATATTGTTTCCATAATTTTGCTTCAATGTTATTTTCATGCTGCTTGACTTTGCTTGACACACATATTTTCTTAAATTGGAAGTTGTATTACAATCCAAGATGTAGTTCTGGGAATGTGTAGGGGCTTGGGAGGGTAAAGCTTGGAAAGGGGGTTGAATTACATTCTTTCATTGACATTGGCAAGTCAGGGCCTTTTTCTTTCTTTGTTATTCAATTGATAGAACTAAAAGAGGTGTTGTAGTGATAAAGACTGCTAGGTTTTACTTGTTTTCTGAGTTACTGGGTGAGGTAACCTTGAGCTTTTTTTGCCTTGAAATATCTGGGAAACTCAAAGATATTTTGAAGCTTGTAGTGCAAATGAAAATGGAAGTGCATCTTTCAAAGGTCAAATAATTTAAAATCATCTGCCCCTGCTACCCTATTTCTGTATATACTTCCCTCTATAAGCCCATTCTCTATACTAGCTTTGAATAGTTGAGCATACCGTCCTTGTTTGTAGCAAATGTATACACATTAATGGGATAAAAATGGTTGAATTGTGAAATTTCATTCTTGTGAGAACTAGGTTATTTGTTGTCATTGTAACATTGAGCCCATTGTGTTGTAACATTTATTATACAATAGTTCACTCTTAAAATCCATATTCCGCATCCGAACCTTAAAACCTTTGGTCTTCTGGTTCTTCATGTGGTCAACAATATGATCCCTAATAAACTTCTCCATAACTTTACAGAATATGCATGTAAGGCTAACAGGTGTATAGTTCGATGCTAACTTTCTATTTCTGTTTTTGAATAGAGCTGTAATGCACCCTTGATGCCATTCATCAGGAATATCCATGATTTTTATTGAATTATTAAATAGTCTAGTTTATTGGTTTGGCAATTTCATTGCATAAATCACAAAGAATTTTTGGATGCATGTAGTCCTGGCTCGGCGATTTACTTATAATCAGTACCCATATCATGTATATCTGCTTAAAAATCATGCAGATATGTCCACTTTCCTCCTTGCTATGAAAACACATTTAATATACCAGTTGCACTTATGGTTCAGAGATTAATTGGTTCTGTAAACAATTTATCCACGAAATATTTATATTTACCGTGCATGAGTGACATCAAGGGTCAATGGTGGTCAATTGTTTTTTTACTGAACTGCCAAAAATGGCCAAAAACGGCGGTTGGGGAATAAAGGAGATGTACACAACATGCTCTCAAATACTTTCTCTTCCATTCTCTCTCTCTACTTTGTTTTTGTTTCAACCATGCACCTCCTCTCTCGATCACAGCTTTCTGACTTTTTGTTCTTGAATTTATCTCATTCTTTCCCTGTTTCCTTTCCTTCCTACCTCTAGAATGATCTGACCTCTCAGGCACAATTTGACCCTTGTTGTCGTGGTGCCGTTAAGCCCTCATCAAACAAACAAACAAAATACTTCAAAAATACCTTAGGTCAATAATAATGCACTGCAAGGAACAATGGAGTTCATCTTTAATTCTTTACAATAAAATTGCCTTGAAAATAACAAGAAGTGTTGTTAGAGAAATTGCAAATTGAAGTATGAAAAGTTACACAAATGGCACAAGATGGCGAGCCTCTAGTGCAGGTCATTGTGTAATTTTAGGTTCTAGAGGATTTTACTAAATTAGTTTTACTAAAATAGGGGACAAAATTTAGAAATAATTTCAGTATACATACATCTGCCTATAAGCAGGTGATGTTTTTCCCTGAATTCTTCTGTAGGGTATGGATTCTAGGAACATTCTTTCGGGACTTTTTTTGAAGTTACGGGAGTTTTTCAGATAAAAGTGAGGTTCTCATAGACAATTTTAGTGCTCTTTGTAAGTACTGTGTTATTTATTAGGATGTTTATCACGGTATTTTAATACATGTTTAGATGTGAATTGTGTTAATATATGGTAGTGAAAATGCAGTAAGGTATCACATTAGTGGAATCCCGGTAGTGGCAACACTACTGGTGGTGAGTGAGCAATACTACTGGTAGTGAGTGAGCAACACTACTGGTAGTGAGTAAGCAACACTACTGGTAGTGAGTGAGCAACACTACTGGTAGTGATTGAGCAATACTACTGGTAGTGAGTGAGCAACACTACTGGTAGTGAGTAAGCAACACTACTGGTAGTGAGTGAGCAACACTACTGGTAGTGAGTGAGCAACACTACTGGTAGTGAGTGAGCAACACTACTGGTAGTGATTGAGCAACACTACTGGTAGTGAGTAAGCAACACTACTGGTAGTGATTGAGCAACACTGGTGGTGACAACACTACTGTAGTGAGTAAGCAACACTACTGGTAGTGAGTGAGCAATACTACTGGTAGTGAGTGAGCAACACTACTGGTGGTGAGTGAGCAACACTACTGGTAGTGAGTGAGCAACACTACTGGTAGTGAGTGAGCAACACTACTGGTAGTGAGTAAGCAACACTACTGGTAGTGAGTAAGCAACACTACCGGTAGTGAGTGAGCAACACTACTGGTAGTGAGTGAGCAACACTACTGGTAGTGAGTAAGCAACACTACTGGTAGTGAGTAAGCATCACTATCGGTAGTACTAAAACTTGACCACAGCACAATCCTACTAAAAATTCTCATATTTTAGCAACCGTATGTCTGTGTTGTTTCATATGTGGTGTAATTAGGTTGTTAGCTAGTGTGTAATTGTTCATGTAACAATAATGTTAAATTTCATTAATATGCATAATAGGTTAACATGATTTGTTCAATTTTTGTTGATTTGTTGTAAACACAATATCTGTATATATATGTGCCCTATTGGTATTGGTTGGGATATCATGCATATTAATGAGTAGGCGGGGCTTAATGTTAAAATCTAAAAATGCTCATATTTTAACAATCGCATGTCTGTATTGTTTCATATGTGGACTAATTATGTTGTTAGCCATTGTGTACATGTTAATGAGATAAAAATGGTTGAAATGTGAAATTTCATTCTTGCAAGTACATATTGTGAGCCCATCGTGTAATAAAATTTGTTATTAAGTAGATAAAACATAAAATCAATATCGGGCATTGGTACCTAAAGATCTTTGGTTTTCTGGTTTTGTATTGCAGTGTGCCTTCATTTTGATTCCATAAACAATTAATGATCCAAGTACTGCATGTAATTCTCTTAAATGCAGTGTATTGTAACATTTGCTCAGGAAAGCAGTATGCATCCTGGAGAAAAGTGACCTACTGACAGCCTGGGAAAGATTTAACCACTAATTAGATGGCCATTACTAGCTCAAACTTATGAGGGGGCAAAGTTTGAATAAATGGAGCCATGTCTATATGGGTCCAAGAAAAAATATCAAAAGTGCGCTCTTTTGTGATAAATAGAAAAAATCTTTTACAAATTCTGGTCAAAATTTTGTAAAAAGAACGACTTTTCTCATTCTATTATATTTGTGATGAAGAAAGGTACATCTGTATGATAGCTGTAAAACTGCATGGTGCCACCATTTTTAAAAGGAAAAACATTTGACCTGTGCTTTACAGAACAACAAAACTACAAAGTGTATTTCAGTTTTATCATGAATTGAAAGACTATAAAATGTTACTCATCATCCATTAATTTGAGTGTATTATTATTTATTTCTTCATTTCACCAAATCCTTCAGTAAAACGTGTGTATATATATATATATATATATATATATATATATATATATATATATATATATTCATATATATATATATATATATATATATATATATATATATATATATATATATATATATATATATATATATATATATCATATATAGATAGATAGATAGAAAGATAGATAGATAGAGATAGATAGATAGATAGATAGATAGATAGATAGATAGATAAATAGATAAATAGATAGATAGAGATAGATGGATAGATATAGAGAGATAGATAGATATTATATATATATAGATAGACAGATAGATAAATAGATAGATAGATAGATAGATAGATAGATATATATATATATACATATATATATATATATATATATATATATAAGAATATATATATATATATGTATGTATATATATATATATTTATAAACAATTTTTGTAATGCTTGCTTTACACATCCATATCCCTTTAGGATGCATAAGAAATCAGCAACAATCATTATTTCAACTATGTTCAAACTTTCTTCTTTTCTTCTAGGATAGAGGCTGCATACCTTGGGTGTTTCCCATTGTGCCCAAACAAGTTAGTGTATCCAGAAATTTTCCCAAGTAAGTATACATTTTTGCATTTCGAAGTATATGACAGAATAGAGTTTACTACCTCCATAAACCAATATTAAAGTTATCTGCTAACTTGTAGATGAACATTATTGTTATAATGGCACCACATATTGTAAATGCTTCAAGTCCGTCTGAGTAAGTTCTGTCTCATTTGTAAGGGAGTCTACTGTAGACAATTGGTGCCCTCACCCTCACTTTCTCAACAATTGTTAATATATTTGAAAGAAAATTAAGGAAACTTCTTACACCAACTGATTTTCTTATTGCTTTTTAAACTGTTGTTAGATGGTAAATATGAATTTCTTTACTAGATTCTGATTTGCTACTTTCCTAACATATCCAGCTGTTTTGAAGCTACAAAATTTCAGGAAGAAAATACCCAAAGACTATCCGAGAGCGTGAGAATGTAATGTGATTTCAGTATAATGAGACAGAAAATTTGATCACCTCCTTAACAGAATCAGATACTGAAATAGTTTCTTCACAATTTAAGTCCTGTGTCGTACAAAGATAAACTTCCTTGACCCTGAACTAATCCTGTAATACAAACAATCAGTTTACTCATTAGCACTTTACAAAAACAAAACAAAAAAAGAAAAAATAAATTTGGTAAAAAAGGATGTTAAAAGTAGGAACTTTGAAAGTCTGTGAGATTAGCTTGGGAAGAGTCATTTCCTTTATTTTGCTTGAGTTGATGTGACAGTTATATTTAAAATGCCTAATAAGATTTCTCGATTGATAAAACTGGAGAAAGGCTGGTACAAAATTAAGATGTCTCACGGAGATCCTTCTTTATATTAATTAAAGCAATGTGTGATACTTCTATTTTGGGAGTAAAAGCAAGTTTTTTTTGGATACTGCTATTATTATCCCAGCATCTTTGACCATCTGTCCATCCGTTTGTCTGTCCATCCGTCCGCCTGTCCGTTCGTCCACATCCATTGTCCTTCTGATCTCATGCATTGTTCAGCTACTGAGGAACAATAGGTTTTAGCCCTCGACAAGGAATTCCAACTATTTTTATGGAAAGAAGTTTATATAAAAGAAAATCTTGCTTTGAAAAAACTTGGGAACAAATGCATTCCAGACTTGAATAGCAAGTGAAATGTTTGTTCTGGGATGAAAAAAAGTTGAATGATATAGCTGACGACTGTATGGAATTTGAAAAGTGTCTTGGGAATGAAGGCTGGATAGCGTGGGGACATGATGTAATGAAATATGGGACAAGGTGAGATGGCATGTGGGACAGGTGACATTGGGACAGGTTGACATGTGGAACAGGATGCCAAGGAATATGGGATAGGATGTCATGGCATCTAGGACAGGGAGGGATGGCATGTGGGACAGGATGGCATGGCATGTGAAACAAGGTGGTGTCATGGCATTTATTGCAGGCTGGGATAAGGTGGGATGTCATGGGACAGGGCAGGATGACATGTGGGACAGGGTGGCATGGCATCTGGGACAGGATGGCCTGTAATGGAAGGCATCTGGATTTCAGGTGGGATGGCATGTGGGACAGGGTCTGATAGCATGTGGGACAGCATGAAATGCCAGTGTGCATTTTGTGTACTATTAGGTCCGATGATTGTGGAGTTTACTTTTCATTGTTATAGTGGCATAGCACAAGCTTTTCTTGGCATACTGGCGTGAATTTTTTTTATAAAACCTGTAAGTAGTGCAGTTGTCCTAATTTCTCTCCTAAACACTGCACACAAGAGATATTTACCTAAAATACGAATAACTCTTGCAGAATGTATAATCAAACTAAATAACTTTGAAACAATCACACCTAAAGACACTTCAATTCTGCTAGAGTACAAACGATGCAATGGCCATTATGAAAGAGGTAGAATGCACGTAGGGAAGGCGCAATGCTGATATAATTCTTGTTTGGTTCTTCTATGCTATATATAGTTTTGAGTATTCCTGTATCAGTGACTTTATATAAAATATAAAAAGAATACTTTTAAGAACTAATGCATATTCATTAGTTGTACTCTTAGCCAATCAGGGTGGAAAGGTAAGTGGTATGGCGTGTGGTACATGGAGGGATGGCATGTGGGACAGGGTGGCAAGTCATTTGGTTGGATGCCATCTTGATTGCAGATGTGATGACATATGGTGGAATGGCATCTGTATTTTGGTGTACGATTTTCTGTAGGGAGGGAAGTAGCATGGTATGGCATGTGGAACAGAGGGTGGGATGGCAGGTGTGACAGGCTGGAAAGCATCTTATTAGCAGCGATGGGATTTGTATCATTTAAGATGTCTGGTTAATTAACTATACTGGGTATTAAAGTTATATGGACAAGGAATGATTTTTGGTTCCAATGCAATAGCATCAGGAATCTACGTGGTCATGATGGCGTATGAATGTATGTATGTGTGAACATGCGAGTGTGTATGTGTTAGGGGGAGGGGGTGTATGTGTATGTGTGTGAAGCTCAACTCATAAACACGATATCTCAAGAATGATACACTGGATTCATGTCATATGAGGTACACAGATAGCCCATAGTAGATGTGCTCTATTGTTTTTGATGGTGATTCATGGATATTAATGAGTAGGCAGGGCTTAATGTAAGAATTTGGAAATCTTCATATTTTGACAACCGCATGTCTGTTTTGTATCATATTTGTATAATTTTGATGTTAGCTGGTGTGTACATGTTTATGATGTAAAAATGTTAGATTTCATTAATATGCATAGTGGGCGGGGCTTAATGTGATTTTGCTGCAAAGAGCTTGTAAACATGAAGAACGGTAAACTGGATTCATGTTATATGTGGTACACAGATAGCACATGGTCCACAGATGTGCCCTTGCATATTAACACTTACTCTACCACGCTGTGATAATATCGCCGTTTTGAAACTACTTTTTTCCACAAAAAAAATCGGGACCATATCAAAATCCTATAGGGGTGCATATAGGTACATTGCAAAGATCTCGAAACATCTTTCATAAAATTGTATTTTTTGGGGGGGTCTATACTCAGTTTTTTTCTGCAAATTTTTTCCAAACATTCAGAAATTTCACTTTTTGTTTAAATGTCCTAAAAAATGCATATTTTTGAAAAATTTACCAAAATTGATTAGAAAATAAATTGGGATATTTTCTTTTTATATATAATATGTAGGCAGGTCATATTGTTCAAATCTAATCACATTTTGCTCATATCTGGTCAGTATTTTTAAATTATTTGTAAAATATGTAACATTTTGTGATTTTTGGTAATTTATTGACCCTTTTTGATAAACATTGTGTGATCCACCTCTATATTGTAATGAAAAGTTTCAAACACCATTCAGTAGCGAAAACAACGTGCTTTCACATGGATTGCTGCAATAAAAGACATACCCCTCGATCGTTGCCAAACGTTTTACAGCTACGTCACTCAAGTTATTTTTAGATTTTTTGACATTTACGTTGAGACGACAGAAGAATGTGTATTCCGAATGTTGTTTGAAAGTGAAACTGAGGATTAGGAAATGTCAGAAGGCTATCGCTAGTGATGGAGATCATTTAGTACCTGGACCCAACCCAGAAGACGCCTAAAGATTATCAGAACCAGGTGAAATGATATTTTCAAATGTCTAAAATCGTGAGTGCATTTTTCAAACTTCATGCTTACCAACGTTACTCCTTAGGCTTAACGTTAGGCATAGCTAATGTTAGTTCCAATCTGTTCAAAATTAAGCAAAAACAGTGTAATTTAGCTGGGATTATTTACTTGTAAGGATTATAAACAAGTAAATGGGTCACTAAAATCTGACGTGATTAAGATGAATTGTCTTTATTATAGTAATTCTGGATGAAACTACAGATCAATCTTTAATTTGTAGTGCAGCAGTGCCCATATACCTATTTCGTGAATTCTAAATTCCATGTTGTGAGGTTGTGGTGCAGTGGAGTAGGATTAAAATTGAAGGAGAAAGGGTCCCATGTTGTTGAAAAGAGACACATGTTGGGGCAAGAGACCAATAGTGGGGGCCAAGCAGTCTCATGGTGGGGGCCAAGCAGTCTCATGGTGGGGGCCAAGCTGTCCCATGTAAGGGGATATTATTTTCTTTGAAGCAATTTGGAACCTGGAAGAGGGCCATTTTTTTGTTTTTTTTGAGGGGGGGATGGCATTTCCCCTGGTTCCCCCTCCCAATATTAATAAGCCAGAACCTCCACCCCACTCCCAATCCCTGTATTTCCTTGGAAACAGTTGAAATTGTATTTCTCTTAAGAATTTTCCTGTATTTGGACAAATTTGTTTTCATATGTGGTTCCAACTCTCACTGAAGGATACCAAGTTTGGCAACGTCAACATGATTACTGATGCTCTGAACCATTTTTAAGTACCTTTTCACAGAGAATTCATACAGGAATCAACAAAAGTAAGTTTCTACAAGACTCAGTATATCCTGAATAAATATAAGTATTTTTAAAGCTTCCAATGGCTGAAATTGACTCATAAACTGAAAATTTCAAGCCTGCGCGTAATAAATGAGGTAAATTAGCTAATTTGCATATCACTTGCATAACATTTTTTTTTAAATCATTGGCAAAAACAGAGGTCAATTTTCAGGTCAAAAAGGTCAAAAAAATGAAAATTGATGTATACATTTTTTTCTTGCTCTAAAAAAATCAAGAGTACTATTAAATCAAAGGTCCTTCTTTGAAGAATTCATAAATTCTATCAATAATTTTTTTTCTAATAAGCCACAAGAAAGCAGAATATCACAAATATAGCAGTTTTAGGACATCTAATAATCTGAATTAATGACCTCATCTGCCTAAATTTGCATAATTGACCAATTGAGAATTATGCAAACCAACGTAAAGTTCAAAGTCTTAGCTTTCATATAACATAAACTTATCACTCAGTAGAAACTGAGGATAAATTTGTGAAAAAACTCCCTTTCCAAAAAGTTCCCTAAAATAACACTTGTAATCTCAAATGCTCTGGTAATGTAAGGGTTAATTAAGGCAGAGCTTAATTTAAAAATCTTGAGATGCTCATATAACAATTGCATTGTTTGTTTTATGCCATATTTGGTATGATTATGTTGTTAGCTAGTGTGTACATGGTACCAAAATATTGGATTTCATTGATATGTGTAGTCCGCAGATGTGCCCAATTGTTTTTGGTAACAATGTCATGGATATTAATGAGTTAGTCGGGGCTTAATGATGAAATCTCTATATGCTGATATTTTAAGAACCGCGTGTCTGTTGTGTTTCATATCTGGTGTAATTTTGATGTTAGATAGTGTTTGCATGTTCATGGTACCAAAATGTTGAATTTCATTAATGTGCATAGTTTAACATGATTTTGTTAAAAAGAGCTTGTAAACTCAAGATTTTCACATACTTATCTCAAGAACAATACATGGGATTCAGTTTATACAGTATGTGGTACACAGATAGCCCATTGTCTGCTGATGTGCCCTATTTTTTTGGTGGTGAGATCTTGCTTATTAATGAGTATATAGGCAGGGCTTAATGTAAACATCTTGAATTGCTTATATTTTAACAGTCGCATTGTTTGTTTTATTTTATATTTGGTATAATTGAGATGTTAGCTAGTGTGATGGTATGCAATGAGGTAATAGAAAACTTGCAAATCAATCAGCATTTTAAAAAAAATGTATCGAAACCACAACACCTTTTGGTTCGGGTTTATTCATAACAAACAGCTTTAAATTATGAACAGAATGATCTTTCATTTAAGACAAAAGCTAAATTTTAAATGGGGGTGGGGGTATGATAATACAATTAAAATCGTTTTGGTCATATTCAGCTGCCTGCTTCTATTCAAAGATTGTTGATGAAGAATTTGAAAACAAAATAGTTAACAAAATTCATAGGTTTTCTTCTTGTAATGTCACAAATTTAAATACAAATTTACACAATTTATTATGAGAGGGTAAAACTTACAAGGTGCTCAATTTTTAACCGAGTTTGATGAACATTTCATGGTTATACAGTACATGTAGCATATCTTGTTCCATTTGAGCCCAAGTTGTTGCTACCTTTCATTCCAGGGATTAAAGCATCTTATGTACAGTATATTGTTTTACTCATGGGTGGGAGGAAGATGGGAGGTTCAAAGTTTCTAAGCTCCAATTCAAAGGGTAAAAGAAAAGTCACTGACCCAAATTCTCTTTGAAAATTATGACAGCAATTAAAAATTGACCATTTACAACATTTGAAAATGACGTGGTTTTCAACTTGTTGATCTAAAATGTTATTCCGTCCTTGGAATTTCAACACCATGTTTTAATATCCTCTGCATTATTTCCCTATTAAATTTAAGTTTTGTTGTAAATACAGTGAGTCATTTCAAGTCTAGGTGCAACAAAACCCATGTCACTCACCGAACTATTCATGAATGCTTTTGCAAATATTTGTTTTAAAATATATATAGATTTTCATTAAAGTGTTAAAATTTGGAGGGAATTTACAGATAACTTTTTGGAATAAGGAAATGACAGTTTAATACTGTATGTGACTCAGATTTTCAAACATCAATGACTTTTGAATAGGCTGTGCTATTCGAGGTAAAGCAGCAATCAGGGGGAAATACAGGAGCATTTAGGGATAAATACGGGAGCATTTAGGGATAAATACCGGAGCATTTAGGGATAAATACGGGATCATTTAGGGATAAATATGGGAGCATTTAGAGATAAATATGGGAGCATTTAGGGATTAGACATTATAGTAATTCACAGGTGATGATTGCTTGCCATGCGTGAAGTTGCAGAATAACCGCAAAGGTATACATAAAGGTCAATGGGAGTGTAGACGCAAAACTGGCTCAATTGTCACGAAAGTCAAGAAACTTGCAAAAAAGGCTGTGATCCACATTTAGAAATTGTCAGCATTACAGCTTTTGGAACTGGCAGGTCAACTAACACAAGAAAATAAGTAAATTTAGTATCATTAGTTATTAACCTTCCAATTTCTTATTCATTCCAACTGTTTTCATTTTATCTGTCACAGTAGTAGTACAGTTGAATCAAGTTTGAGTCAAACTTCCTGACAAAGTTTTTGGATCATCCTCATATCACAAATCAAAATCTAAGGGGATGAGGACATTTTTAATATTTTCAAAGACTGATTTTAAGTTCCAAAAATGTAACGTATCAAATGAATATTGTAAGCTGCGTTCCTGTCCATACATCACAAATTTTGCTTATGACAATAAATCTCAAACTTTAATCAGCCATTCCTAAACGTGACATGTTTATTTGCCAAATTTAAACACTGTTCAACTGAAATTTTTACGATTTTGTTGATAAGGAAATAAAAGAATGCATTTTTGTTGTTGCTGTTGTTAAAAGTCCATCAGGTGGGCATTGGTGATGCAATGACTCCACTTCCGCCACTCCAACCTATTCATGCCATCCTGTTTTAATTCTTTTTTGTTCTGCTGAGTAACCTTTTTCTATCCAGCCATTTCATTGGTGGCCTTCCCCTCTTTCTTCTTCCTTCCATTCCCCCTTCAAAGATATCTCTTTCCAGGCTGCCATTGTTCCTGGTGATGTGGCCATAATAACTAAGTTGCTGTTTGAGGATGACATTCAAAAGGGATGTTTTGGTGTTGATGTGTGTTAGGACCCAATCATTACTCTTCTTCTTTGTCAATGGGATTCTAAGGAGTTTGCGCTAAATCCACATTTCAAAAGCATCAATTCTTCTAATGTTTGCTTTCCTCATAGTCCAGGTCTTGCATCCGTATGTTGCAACTGGAATTAACAGTGTTTGCACAAGTCTGGTCTCTGTGTTTACTGACGCATCTTTATTCTTCATAATGTTTGTAAGTGAAGTCATTGCTGTTCTGCCTTGTGCGAGTCTTCTCTTAATCTTCGCCTTGTAGGTTCCACCCTTGTTGATGTTGCATCCCCAAAAAGTGAAGTTTGCCACAACCTCCACGTTCTCGGTGCCAATCTTAAACTCGTGGATGTATGTGGTAGACATGATCTTGGTTTTCTTGATGTTCAGGCGTAACCCTGAAGATTTGCTTGCATCTCTAACCTTGCATGGCATTTGTTGTAGTTCTTTCAGTTTGTCTGCGATAAGGGTAGTGTCATCTGCATATCTCAGATTGTTTACTGTCCTATTCCCAATTGTAACCCCAATGTTTGTTTCGTGGAGTTCCGCTTTCCTCATGATTGATTCAGAATAAAGGTTGAACAGATTTAGGAAAAGAATGCAAGCTTGCCTGACCCTCTTCCTGATTTTGAACCAATCTTAATCGCTATTCTCTGTCCTAACTGAAGCATCCTGGTTGTTGTAAAGACTAAACAGAAGCGATATCAAGTGCTCTGGTATATGCATATGTCTAAGTGTATTTCACAGTACTGAATGGTCCACACAACCAAAGGCTTTGCTGTAGTCTATGAAGCAAAAATAAAGATCTGTTTCCTTTTCCTTTACTTTTTGCACGATCCACCTGATGTTGGCTATGTGATCTCTTGTACCACGTCCCTTTCTTGAACCTGCCTGTTCTTTTATCACTATCTCTTTTTCCAAGTGTGGAGTAAGCCTTTTTGTATGATCTTTAAGAGTATCTTGCTTGTGTGAGATAATGTCCTGTGGTTCGCACATTCTCTAAAGTCTCCCTTTTTTGGTATACCGATTGCTTCCAGTCCTTTGGCCACTCACGTCTTTCTCCACACTTTTTATCTGCCACTTCCCTACTGCCTTCTTTGATTATTTCTATAGGAATATTGTCATATCCAGGGGATTTGTCAATTGCAATTTCCTTTAATACCTCTTGAACTCCTGAGAAAGTTGGCGCTGGCTCCTGTTGAGGGTTTGCTTCTGGTGAGAACTCTACTTGAATGTTATCATTGTTAATATATTATCTTCTGTATATTCTTTCCATCTCACTTTAATGTCTTTACTTTTTGTATTATTTATTTCTGTGAGAATTTTACACTCTTTATCTTTTAAAGTTCGCTCTTTGCTGTCCATTTGCCTGTGATCTTCTTTATTACTTGTAAAGCATTTTTTGTTTAACCTTTCATGATGTTGTTCACCATTTCCTTACATTGATCATTATGGTATTTTTGTTATTATATCTTTCCTTGCTTGTTTCTGGAATTCTACATTTAGTTGCTTGTATTCTGTTTTGGTTTCTTTTTTTGCTTTCCTCGTTCTATCAGCTATCTGCAAGGTATTAAACACTGCGATTTGTTTTTCTTCTGCATTTTTAGTATTTTTTCTTCTGTAACCTTTAGCAAGAGTTTCCCTTATCTCTTTTGGTTCTTTTTCATCTATTTCTAGTGCAATGATTCTGTTATTGACTTCCAATTTAAAATCTGAAGGAATTTTCTGCAGGTCAAATTTCTTAACTTTTCTCTTATTTGGCACTTTTTCAATTTCACATGAACACTTGTTACTAGTAGCTCATGATCAGTGCCGTAGTCTGCTCTTGGTAAAGTTTTGGCTGAATGAATTGCACTTCTCCACCATTTGCTAAAAAGGATGCAATCATTGTGATTTTTATACAATCCATCTGGTAAGGTCCATGTGTATTTTGCCGAGTTCCTGTATGGGAAGATCATGTACAAAACAAAACAAAAATATAGTTGTCATTTATGCTGCTTGAAGAGGGTATTGGCTACCACCAAACTTTTTGAGATGCAGAACTCTATCAATCCGTCTCCTAGCTGCATCGTTTCTTGATCCATGACCAAATTTGCCATGACCTTTGATTCTGGAGTTGTTACTACTATAGCATTTCAGTCCCCAATGATGAGCAAAATATCTTTTTTGGGTGTGTTGTTAATCTCTGCTTGTGTAAAAGGCTTCGACTGTATCCTCATCAGCTTCTGTCGTCGGTGCATATATTTGTATAATATTGATGTTTATTGATTGACCCTTTAATCTAATGCTAATTACCCTGCCATTGATTGCATTGTTACCCAAGACTGACCGTGCTATCTCCTTTCGTATGATCATGGCAACTCTATTTCTTCTTAGCCGTTCCTTTCCAGAAAAGTATACAGAATGGCTTCCTGATGCGAAATGCCAGTCATTTCAGCTTGCTTATCCCCAGTATGTTAAAATTATTTCTGTCCATTTCATCTTTTACCACTTCTAGCTTACCTTGATTTCATAGTCCGCACATTCCAAGTGCCAATTCTGAGTGTTTCTTTGGCTAGCTTTCGTCTGGGTGTTTCATCTGTAGTATTGTCAGCCTTTGGCTTTACTGCAGAGGCGTCATTATTACTTAAGTTACTCCGCCCAGTTGTAAGCTCTTCCCAGTAACTTTATGAGTGCCATCAGACCTGAGCGGCTCACCTTCAGACACTATAACAGGAATTTGTGGTTTTGGTTTTTCATTACGTTTTCATTGCAAAAAGTTTACAAGGGGGTTTGCAATTGCCTTTCTCACACAGACCCTACTAACTAGGGTGATCGTCCCACTAACTAGGGTGGTCGTCCCACTAACTAGGGTGGTCGTTCCACTAATTAGGGTGGTTGTCCCACTAACTAGGGTGGTCATCCCACTAACTAGGGTGATCATCCCTAACTAGGGTGGTTGTCCCACTAACTAGAGTGGTAGTCCCACTAACTAGGGTGGTTGTCTCACTAACTAGGGTGGTCGTCCCACTAACTAGGGTGGTCGTCCCACTAACTAGGGTGATCATCCCACTAATTAGGGTGGTCGTCCCACTAACTAGGGTGGTCATCCCACTAACTAGAGTGATCGCCCCACTAACTAGGATGATTGTCCCACTAAGTAGGGTGGTCGTCCCAATAACTATGGTGGTCGTCCCACTAACTAGGGTGGTCATTCCACTAATTAGGGTGGTCGTCCCACTAACTAGAGTGGTCGTCCCATTAACTAGGGTGGTCGTCCCACTAATAGGGTGATCGTTTCACTAACTATGGTGATTGTCCCACTAAGTAGGGTGGTCGTCCCACTAACTGGGGTGGTCGTCCCACTAACTAGAGTGGTCGTCCCACTAATTAGGGTGATCGTCCTACTAACTATGGTGATTGTCCCACTAAGTAGGGTGATCGTCTCACTAACTTGGACAGGAGATCCCTGCCATTGCCTTGGTCTATGAAGTGACTTCAGACTTGTACCAGCAACTCCATCCAAAACTCCCGCTGCCCAGTTGTTTTACGTTAACCCTAGCTCGGGGAATTACATGGGCGCTTTGCCTTGCTCAAGGGCGACCCAGGGTGCAGTTCAACATTGTACCCAGGACTAAATTTTGTAGTTTTCAATAAACCTTTCATATTTTAGTACATAGCAGTGCAGGATTAAAGAATAAGTTGTAAGGGATATTGCTAGTTACTTTTACAGTAAAATTTTAATTTGGTGTTTGCGGATTTATCGAAACCCTCAGTTTGATTCCACAAACCGAGCAAAGTTTTAAATAGTGATTGATTGCCTTTAGTGTGGGGGAACAAAGAAGAAATGGTCAATTACTATGATGTGCTGATTTTCATTTTTCACTTTGTTCAATATTTGTCTTCTTATTTGTTTTAAACATTTAATGTTGAGAGAAGTTAGGAAGTCATATTGCTTTACTTCCACTTTGTTTTTCTTTGCCCAAAAGGATATATTGTAGTAATAAGTATTATTTTATATGTTTAGTGAAAATGTTTAATTTCTACTTTTTTCCTGAAGAAATGTTTAAACTACTGATAAAACTCACTTTAATTTAGTTCAATGTATTGCTTTTTCATATTAAATTGTATTCAATGTAAGGTTTGAAGTGCATGCCATATCAAATTGCAATCAAAAGCAGAATGTATTGGCAATGTACTTACTATATTCATAAATGATTAATGTGTTACTTCACACAGTCATAAATGGTTGATATGTTTCTTCACACAATCATAAATGATTGATGTTCTTGGACAATAAACACACTTTGCACTAGCATTGCATTATTCTGTACAAATTTTACTTATTCTTATTTTTGAAGCACTTTGTTTAGGTAAGAAGACATAAACTTGAAAACTGTTAGATCATTTATTTCTTTAATTGCAGGAGAATGCCTGTACAATACACAGCAACAGCTATTTAAGAAGTTAAAAGACTTTTGTAAGCGACCATGGTTGGTATCACTACATCGACCTGCTGTAAGTTCTTCACATATTTTCATTTAAAGGGGCTAATGGCCTGTAATGAAATAAATGTTCATGTTTATTTAAAATGTTTGCCTCTATAATGTGTACAGGATGTGAACGCTAGTCACATGTCTTTGCTCTACGCATATTTTGATTGCATTTGATTAAATTCTGGTGTTTAAAAAGTACCTACTTTATTTAGTTAATTTCAGCCTTAGTTACACTGACTATAAACAGTAGATTGGCATCCCCACCACTGTTGCTTGCAGTTCATTGAATTCGGGTGGAATGTCGTATCACTGTTGCAATGTTTAGATTGGCATTGCATTCAGCTATTATTTTTGTGCATTGATTGTATTGTGAACCAAACCTGTGAATAGGCAACCTGACACTATGTATTTGTTTTTGAAGTGAATGTCACGTGCCTTTCAAATGACATACTGCATGATGTTTTCATACATGTATGAAACGTGTTCACGGACCTGCCTTGGGAGTGGCATACTGTACCCTAAAATGTGGTGAAAATATTTTTTCAGACATTGTCTTTGGGGGGAAAAACTAATAATTGAAAATGGTGGTAATACAGCCAATTGAACTGGTGATGGGAGATTTCATTATCAAAAAGCTTGGTTGTTTTATTTAGCTTTAAAACCTGACAATGAATTGCTTGCTCTCTAAATTGAAATTGTTTATGATAGAGAGCATTTTGTTTATTTGAAGATTGTTTACATAGGAAACTGTAATTAACAAACTTGTTGACTCGAGTTACTGATTTGGACTTGATTTTGATGACTCAACTTTTTTGACTGATAACTTGACTTACAAACAAGTGACTTGTGACTTGACTTCAGACCAAATGACTTGACTTCACTTGAAGAAATTTGACTTGGCGGTATTATCCATTTTCACAAAAAAACTGAAGATAATGACTTTGAAAAAATTAATGAAGTTATAGATAGATTAGATTTTATATATAATCTCAACATACTAGAAACTGGACCTGTATACCTCTCATTAGAAGATTATGTATGCAATACAAAGAAAGCACATAAGCTTACTGCGTTTCAAGGTTTAAAAAAATGCAAAAAGGACTTCACGAATGATATCAAAATGTTTGGATGAAAGATAAGAGCATCGATACTCAAGAAGAATTCATCGTGATATTTATGTCATTTCTCTCTCATATCTTGATTATTTCTTTCTTCAATTTTTAACTTTTCACCCCTCCCTGTTTCTAATGTTCGAGTGTTTTGTGGTTTAACCTACTTTTGAAAGACCCAAGCATTAACAATGGTTAATCTTGAATGGAAGGAAGGGGAGGAGTTTGTGGTAGTAAGATAGGTAGAGGAAACTTAGAGCATCATGAAATTATGCCTTATAAATGAATTATCATACGTCTTTACAGTTTTTAGCTGAATGTGAAAATGCTTAAATTTGAATATTTTGTAAAATGTTACAGTTTGTATGTCATATAAGCAGTGGCGACATGAAAGAGGGAGGAAAATTGGGGGAACATTCCCCAGGTTCCCTAATTGAAAATGGCTCACATTAATGAATCACTGGCTCCTTTTTCTCTTTTTGGAGTAAAAAAAAAAAAGGAGCCTAAAAAAGAGGCTGTTATGGGCAAGTATACAGAAATATTTTTAAAAGCACCAACTTTGTCTATTAATTGTGTTGATGACCTTATTTGTTATTTAGAATGTTAATAAAGTGACTAAAATACCAAGTGTGCTGATTTTGCCCCCTCTAGCCTAAAACTTTGTCTGCAATATATTTTTGTGGCCATCACCATGGAAGAAATTAGTGTATTCTTAAGTCGTTCACCTCAAATAATTTGTTGTTTATCTTTAATATTGTTTGTTAACAACATAGACGCTGTTTTAAAAGTTGCAGATTATAAAAGATCTAATATTATACCGAAAGGAAAGTTTGAAGCAAGAATGCTTGAATAGATTAAATGTTTTTAAATGGAATGGGTCTATGAGAGATATGACTGGATTTATTCACTTGGTCGGATTCATGACCCGAGGTCACAGTAACCTTGCGCCGCTGGAGTGAAAACAAATCGATCAGCTATGTTTGTTTACATATCATATGGCCCGAATTTTAACCAATTATGGCACAAATTTGCCTTTCAGACCAGGGAATTGCAATAGACAACGTATGATGATCGGTTCGGGATATGTTGCATCGCTTTGTTGAGTTTTCAATAAAAAATATGTCACTGTTTTTGGTCAATTCGAAATTTCCGCGGCTGACCCTAATTTCAACCACGGTGTGAATAAACATGCCCACCCAGCAGGTGTATCAGTAAAATGTACAATGTCTGATCGTCCGTAAAAATTGATATAATAGACTTCAATTAATTGTTATTCTTAACTGCACAATCAACTAACGAAGCATCTAATTAGTGAAAATGGAGATTAATTAACAATTTGCAATCGTGAATATTTTGTCAGACTTTGCATACCACATGCAGACACATACGGACTTACTGTTTGCCGTAACGCACAAATCTATGTTTTCACTCCAGTAAATAATGTCATCTCCCGGAAGTGACATGTCACCAACCAAGTGAATATGTACTTTCATATTTTGCAACATGTGGCTTAGTATGATATTAAAAGAGTCTTCATAAAATATGAATTTTTATGGCTAATGACTGACCATATAAGAGCTCACCTTCAACTATACAAGTGATGCAGCTTTTCCTAGTCAACACTGCATGACCGTGGCAACAAAAACAATTTGCCACAAGGAATGAAATTTGTTTTGGGCCAGATTTCTTTATAAAAAGCTAAGTTTTAAATCACCTATGTCTTTCTTCTGTTCTTGTCAAGGTTTGGGTGGCTAGTGGCAACATTAGCTAAATCTTTTTAAAATATCAGAGTAATACAAAATGTCATCAAAATTGGCTAGACATTGCAATTTTACAATATTTTTAACCCTTGAACACCCAGGGGTTCAAACGTGACAAAAAATTATCGAATTTTCTTTTCAATTTTAATTTTCACAACTTTCCTTCTGTTTTCTACCACTACAAGTTTAGTTTATATAAATGATAAGGCAATTAATTTTTCAATCAAAAGTCAAAATAAAGAAATTATCGACAAAAATATGCAAATTTGCTTATTTTAGGACAAATTAAACCAATTTGTTTTAACTTTTATTTTTTTTCTTGTGAATAATAAAAAATGAGGATTTTTTTCACATATTTAAATTGTTTGTGAGATTTTCTTTCCATTTTCTCAAAGCAAAACATGCAAAAACAATGAAGCTAAGCAAAAAAGAAATCACCGCTGTAATTACTAGCGGAAAAACTAAAGCCGCGTGTCTAGTGCGGGGTTCAAACATGGGCCACATGCTGTGCGCAGAGGTTTGCCACTATACCAAAGTGACTAACTGTAAAAGAAAGTGTTTGATAATTACTTTAATGTGATTAGGAAAGGGGTACCTGCTCTTTTTGATATCAATCAAAAGTACATGGCTTGGCCTTTCTTATGACACATTTCACTTACGGTAGGTGTATTGCGATCAAACTTACAATTTTTTCCAAATTTTGGCCTCAAAAAGGCTAAAAATCATCAAATTTAGCACAAATTTTGCCCCCAAAAAATAATTATGGTAGGAGCAGTCAAAATTCGACGGGAATTGGATACTTTGATGTCTCTGACAGTTGTTTACGGCTTTTCAAGCAAAAGCTTAGGTCTGGAAGTATGGTAAGGAAGCTTTTGAAAAATCCTTTGTTTGTTAAATTTTGTGCATTTTTTCAATTCTCTCTTTTTCAATCCATTTTTTCACAAAATCTTCAACATAACCTCCATCAAAAAGTTATATTTTCTGAAAGAACTATTGGAGCTCTTTCAAATCAATACCAAGATCTTTGCTGTGAGCCTATTTGACAAAGAACAATATTTTTTGAAAAGTATGTCCCCAATCGAGCGTGACACGCTTGGTCTGGGTATTTAAGGATTAAATCCTGTGTATGCAAATTTTGTGTTCTATGGCATCCTTAGTATTTTGTTGTTGTAAATTCTTAGTTTTTAAATGTTTTTCATAATTTAAAGTGGTGCAGCAAGTTCTAAACAAAAAGTTTTATAGTGTTTTTTATGCCCCTAATAAAATTCTAGCAGGAGTAGACTTTCTAAGTTATCATTTCAGTGACTAAGATTTAGGAAGGAAATTTAAAGAATCACATAAAGATTTTGAGCTGTCTGTCACACATCGCACATTTTACAGGAGTTAAAACCTTTTTCAAACTTTAAAAACTGATCTGCTCAGAGGTTTATACTCTTTTAACGGATATATAAGTTGCTACATGTCCACAAACCTTAAAATATAATTTGTAATCTAGATATTTTCCCTCTGTAATAGTTGTAGACATTCATATGCAATTGTATTATTCCATAGCAGCAAATTGCCACACCTTCAGTTTTAACTTGAAAGTTTGACTTGTTGACTTGTTGTGAATCATTTTGACGTGTGACTTGACTTGCTGAAAAAGGACTTGTGACTTGATTTGTGAGTAAATGACTTGTAACTTTCACTTGAATTGCAAAGAAGTAGCCTGTGACTTGACTTAACTTCCAAAAATATGACTTGTTTACAACTCTGGTAATTAAAGGGGGAGGGAAAGTTAATTAGAAATTATGATGAAACAGATTAATGTGAAGTAAGAACAGTGGCGTAAGTAAGAGGGGCAGGAAGGGCATCCCCCTCTCCCCGACCTAGGCCCTATAAGGGGTCCCATAAAAAAATATACCATTATACCTAAATTCCATAGAGCCCTGGGCCCCACTGGCCCCCCCTTCCCAAGGGGCCCTAGCTACGCCACTGATTAAGGAAAGGTGAATGATTTTTGAAATAGGAGGTTTTCGTCATGTGTTTTGTAGAGCTCATATGGTTTCCACTACTCTTAATGATTGGGCTTTTGCCCTCAGGGGACACCTTTATTACAATGGGCAAGGTAAATTTGTATTTTAGATTTATTTTGTTGCCTGTGGCAACTGTGGAGCCCCAAACCATGACAGCGCCCCCTACACCAACACGCGACAGTACTCACCCAGCCAATCATCCCTCCTTCTTAAAAGACTGCCCCACCTGCTTTCAGGAAAAGCAGACAACCCAACTGAAAACCCTTAATCCCAACCTCACTTACCTGGAGGCCAGGAAGCAATTTCTCGCCTTTCTCCTCACCAAACCTTCCTGCTCGAGCGCAGTCTCATAAAACACCAATACTGCCCCCCTCCCCCCAACACAACTAAAACTGACTTGCATGCCCAAACTGACCTCACATGGCTCTTCTTACCAAGTCCTAAGCCCATCACCATTGCCAACAACCCAACACACCATTACCCAAACCACCTCCACCACCACTTCTCTCCCCAACCTTCCTTCCTTTTCTAAGTCCTCCACCGTCCCCTACCCTAACACCTCTAATGCCATCAAACATCAAAAATAAGCCAACCTGGCTTACAATCATCAAACCAACAAACTAACCAATAAATGACCAATCAACAAACAGCCCACCATCCAAACCCACATGTTTGACACTGAAGAGAAGATGGATTGTTCGATTACCAAACACACCGAACATACTTCTTGTCCAACTTTTAAAACAAGCACTCCCAAAGAAACAGGGACAGATCCAAAGAAAATACAAGCCAACTCAGACCCAACAGATCTTCCTCCAGATAACCTCTGCCTCCTTATGGCATGCAACACAAACAATTACAATAACACCCACAACATTATACAATGGAACATCAGGAGCCTTAAGGCTAATTTGGAAGAAATTGACCTACTGGCCACCACCTTCAACCCGATTGTTTCTGCCTACAAGAAACCATCTTGAAAACCATTATTCCCTCAATAATTTTGCTTGCTACCATAAACATCAAGTGGATGTTGACAGGGCCTGTGGAGGCATCTCCATTTTTGTTAGACACGATATCCCACACAGCCCTGTTCATGTGAACACCGACCTTCAGGCCATCTGTTGTCTATCTCCCTCCACAAATGCTTCATTCTTTGCAATATCCATCTCCCCCAACACCAACATTCAGCCAACCAGCCTTAACAACTTCATCTCTCAGCTTCCCTCCCCTTTCATCCTTTTGGTGACTTCAATGCCCACAACCCCCTGTGGGGCTCCAATACCACCACCCCCAGAGGCAAGCTCATCGAAAACACTCTTGGACAGCACAGCCTCTCCTTGCTCAATACTAACTCCCGACCTACCTTTACCCTGCCACAGGCTCCCTTACCTGTATTGACCTGTTTGTCTGTTCCCCTAACCTCCTTGATTTTAGCTGGAAAGTCACTGCTGATCTCTGTGGTAGTGACCATTACCCTCTTCTTATTCACTCCAACCTTCAAACCCCCACATATCACACTCCCAATTGGAACCTTAAGAAGGCTGAATGGCTCCTTTCGAAACCCTCTGCGACTCTCACCTTTCCCCCTTCTCCTCGAAGGTGAGGATCCCATGTCAAACTTCAGTAACATCCTTATCAACGTCGCCACCTACTCCATTCCCAAAATCTCCAAGCTCCCTAACCACCCCCCCCCCCCCCTTCCCCAACCTCTGGTTCACTGATGACTGCAAAACCGCCATCAAGAACAGAATAGGGCCCTCAGGAACTTCAAAACAAACCCGTCCACCCACAACCTCAAACTCTTTTGCATCAGCAGTGCCAAAGCCAGGCGCACTTTTAAAGACGGTAAAACCAACACTTGGAACAACTTCATCTTTTCTCTCACCACCAACAGCCCCACTAAGAAGATTTGGAGAATGGTTAACAGCTTTCACAGCAGGATGGAAAAGTCCCCATCTCCCATGGAATGGTAACCTACTCACTGCGAAAAGGATATCATTTACCACCTCGCTGCCTCTTTCAGCAACATCTCGTCCCCGGCCAACTACTTTAATGCTTTCAAAGAAGATGTCCCCAAAGGCAGCATCCTCTCCCCCTTTCTCGTCATCCTGAGCATTAACAACATTGTGGATAACCTTGGCCACAACATCAAACATGCCCTCTACGTGGACGACGTCACCATCTTCTACACCTTCCCTAGGTTTCATCTTGTCGAAAATAGGCTAAATCAGCCTCAACCAGCTGCAAGACTGGTGCAACAATAATGATTTTAAATTCTTCAAAGACAGTCTGCATGCACTTCTGTCATTTCAACGACCTCCACCCCAACCCGAACCTCGTGTTCAATGGCAATCGCATCCCTAAAATTGACCACACTAAGTTCCTGGGTTTAACCCTGGACCCCAAGCTCTCCTACAAGCAACACAACACCATTCTAAAACAGAAATGCAACAGCTCCCTCAACATTCTCCGCCTCTCTTCAACACCACTTGGGGTGGGAACTCCCATGCTCTCCTCAAAATATTCAGGCTCACCATTCATGCCAAGCTCGACTATGGCAATATTTTCTTCTGTGCCACTCACAACTCTTACCTCAACCACATCAACACCATCTAAAATGAAGCCCTCAGGCTTTGTCTGGTTGCCTACATGACCTCCCCAATCACCAGCTTTACGTTGAAGCCAATGAACCCCCCTTTCTGCTAAGGTGTAAAAAGCTTAGCTTCTCCTATGCTTTTAGAACCCTGTTTACAACCTCATTAGGTACCCCAATTTCTCCACCTTCTTTGATATGACTAAAACCTTATCCCCTCTCTTCAGCTTATGCATCAAACCAGACCTTCACCATCAACCCTGCCACTCTTGGCACCTCTCCTGACCAACTTTTCCTCCCTAGGCTACCCCCCTCCCTTCTATCCACCTTGGCCTCTCCACTCATCACAAAACCTAAACCCACCTAACCTCTTCATCAACTCCACAACCAAATCAAACACCAAGTCTCTAACTACACCTCCATGTATACTGATGACTCCAAGGAAGGTGACAAGACAGCTGCTGCAGCCGTCATCCATGACATCACCCTCAGTAGCAGGCTTTCCAACTACTCGTTCATCTTCTCAGCTGAGGCCAGGCCATCTACTCGCCCTCAACTTTATTGAGTACTCCCCGCTCAGCCACTTTGCCATCTTCTCCGACTCCAATTCTGTCCTACTTCTTTACTCAATCTTAAATGGGATAACCCCACATCCCACCTCCTCCTCCACAAACTCCTTTCACCCCCTCCCCTCCCTCTTCTTTGCAGGAAAACTATTATTTTTTCTGGATACCCAGCCATGTTGGCATCCCTGGCAATTACAGAGCTGATGCAGCAGCTAAGCTTGCCCTCAACCTCCCCCTACCCTCTTTCCCAAACCGTTTCTGACAAAAACCGCTTATCGCTTCTCTTGTTTGTGACCACTGGAAAACCTCCTGGGACTCCCAAATTGATACAAAATTCCACATCATTCAGCCCACCAATCTGATATCAAACCTACCATCCACAATCTCACCCGCCTTAGAATAGCTTACACTTACCTCACTTACTCCCACCTCCTTATTGGCTCCCCCACCCCTCGGCAACAATTGTCATTTGCACCCTCAGGCTCACAGTCCACCATGTCCTCCTTGCTTTCCCCCTGTACAACTTCCCAGATCTTCCCTTGCTCCCCACAACTCAATAGTCGACTTCTTCGAGAAAAACCCTTCCAGATAAAATGATCTTTTTCCTTCATCACGCTTCCCTCTACAACCATATTTAGTCCTCCTCTCCCACCCCCCTCTCTTAACTTTTGCCCCTTTTTTTACCCATGCACTTCCTCTCTCGATCCCAGCTTTCTGGCTTTTAGTCCCTGTATTTCTCTCAGTCTCCTATTTTCTTTTTTTCCTACCTCTGGAATGATCTAACCTCTCAGGCACAATTTGACCCTCGCTGTTGTGGTGTTATTAAGCCCTCATCAAACAAACAAACATTAGATTTATTCCATAAAATTGTTAGAAATGCAGAATTGCAAAAAAATTTTCCCCATTTTCTGTTGGACAACCACTGTGGATGTTATGTGTTTCTTTATATCACAAAGTAAACCTAAACAAATTAGAAAACATTCTGGAGAGAGAATTGTAATCAATCAATGATAATGATATGAAAATGTCATTTGCAATTTCATTTTCTTATAGATAGCCAAAATTATTTAAAAAGTTGAAATTAACAGAGCTTCATGGGCCTCCCCCTTCCAAGATTGCTATTAGCAATAAGTTTCATTGCAGCCATAATAGGTCCAGAGCTTACCTCAACTCCATTGCTGATCTCTTCTACACACTCCCCAAAAAAAAAAAAAAAAAAAAATCCTTTTCCTCCTCCATGACTCCAACTAATAGCTAAACTTCTTCCGCACCTTTTTCTACGCTTCTTACTGTCTCTCCAACTGTTTTTCACCTCTCAGGCACATTTTGACCTTTGCTGTTGTGGCCCCATTTTGACCTTTGCTGTTGTGGCTCTGTTAAACCTCACCAAACAGACAAACAAACAAATATTTTTGAAAAGTAAATTCATCCAATCATGAAAAACTTCTTGTCATTTTTGTTTGCAAAGATGCAAATGTTCAAAGATAGAAATATTTGACTCAGAGCCAATTAGGATCTAAGAAACCCTGTTTACATACACTTTATATATGCTTATTGTAATATCTACAAACAATGCCAAGTACCTAGTTTTCATTCTTGTGGCTGATTCCTTAATTTTGATCATTTCCTTTGCTTCAGCAAGATTTTCCTCATAATGATTCTACCGAGGCTTATTAATATGTAAACCCATTGCTGGCTCCTTTCCAAGTATACATGGCGAATTGTTAATTATCTGTGTTCATAAGATGAATTGAGTCATATCTGTAAAGAATTAAAGGATTAGTTCTGTGGTCAAGCATGTCCAGCTTATATGAAAGAGGACTTCATAGGAAACAAAATGGTGAAGAAAGCATTTAAAAACCTTTAAGTTTAAAACTTTGCCTTATCTGTGTAGAAATGACTGGTGTAGTAAGTCGACTACGGAAGGTTGATGTCTTTATCCTCACATTTTAACAATTGTTGATATATTTTAAAAAAGTTACATTTTTTCACTTATAAAATTATTTTTCCTTGAGCTTTCTTCAGGTGGTACATTATAAATACCCCTCCTAGATTCAGTTTTACTACTTTTTTTGACATATTCCATGATTTTTAAGCCACAAAATTTCAGGACAAAATATGATAGGAATCATAAAGACTTTGAGGAATCTGAGGCTATGACGTCACAACTAGTCTGATTTCACTCATTTTACACAAATGATACCAAACTTACATATCTCCTTAACGGAATACGATTTTTAAATGCTATCTTTACTAATTTTTTCTTTTGAAGTCCTCTTTCATATAGAATAGACTTGCTTGACCACTGAACTAGTTCTTTGGAGTCCTTTAACATGTGCATGTGTCAAGAGGTCCCCGGATGACTGAATAGTCAAAACATGGACAGATGGGGGCACCTGGGTAAAAAACAAGAAAGGGATTAATTTTTTTCATAAGTTGGTGATTGTATTTCAGGATTATTATTATTGGCAATGCCGTCATACAGAGAGGCCCCATCAGGTATATTATTATTGGCAATACCACCATACAGAGAGGCCCCATCAGGTATATTATTATTGGCAATACCGCCATACAGAGAGGCCCCATCAGGTTTATTATTATTGGCAATACCGCCATACAGATAGGTCCCATCAGGTTTATTATTATTGGCAATACCACCATACAGAGAGGCCCCATCAGGTATATTATTATTGGCAATACCACCATACAGAGAGGCCCCATCAGGTATATTATTATTAGCAATTCCGCCATACAGAGAGGCCCCATCGGGTATAATTCCGAGGACCATACAATGTCTGAACAGCATAGAATTAAAGAATTCCAAGGTGAATGGAAAAGAAATAACAGAAATGATGATAATAAGTCTCTGGATACAAGTACAATTTTGGCAGTTTAAACCTATGAGGTGTAATGTGAAAATTATTCATTACAGAAAAGCATATGAACAAATAGTTTAAAATCATTTCAGTCATGGTACTTCTCTTTATAACCATATCTGTGAATTAAATTGACTTTTGCTCTTTATATTGTAATTGAAACAAAAAGTTAAAGAAGGGATTGATAACTCCTGGCATTTCCTGTGTGTGCACCTGTTAGTTTTATTTCATATCAGAAGATTCCATAAATGTTAATACACATATCTATTAATGGTTAAACACGTGTTCCCCTTAACAGGAAGTTGAAGATTTTATTCGCATTATGATGACTACATTAAAACGACCACAAATTGTGTAGAAGGCTTTAAACTTTATAGCACTTGAGCATCTGTAATATTGACCATTTTACCAATATATAAATATATCCCTAATTTGTTTCACTTTTTGAAAGGTTATCTGGAATGAGAAATGCCTAGGTCACTACTCTTTGGAAATATAACTTCATTAATTTAATACAGTAACTACTTAATAGTTGTTAATCGTAAAGCTGAGTGAGCCTTGGTCAGGGCTGAAGGAAGCTTTTAAAAAGTGTGTGTGTGTGTTTGTTTGTGGGGGGGAGGCCCCCCCCCCCTTCTCCGCTGGTTCCTACACTTATGGGTTTGGTATAATAATAATAATAATAATACTTTTGTGACAGTTAATTTGGTGAAATAATGAAAAACATATTTTAAACGTCAATTAGGTGAAGAAAACTACTGTGTAAGTTTGTTTGCTTCAGGGTGTTTAACATGTGTTGCTCTTGTATTGAGCTTTTCAAAACATTTTTGTTTTGTTTTGAACAATACTTTTCAATTGTATTGAAATTGCCAATTTGAGAATCAATTATGTAAAGATAATAAGGGACTTTAAAGTATTGAGCATATTAACAAGTGTGGTACAGTAAGTTGGTATACCTTTCCAATAACTCTTTAAGTTCCCAGTTGAAATGGGGTAAGCCCTGATACTAACGCACTGTGATTGCGTTTACAATCGTGTTGCGAAAATTATTTATTACAACTTTGCTTTGAATGCTGAAAGGTATATGAACAGGTAGAGGCAACATTGATTAAATTGATTTCTTATTCACTTAAAAACACAAAGAAGGCAAAAAGAATAATTCATCAAGAATGAATGTTTATAGCATATTTCTTGAGATTACTTTTTCATAACCATTTATGTTAGCCTTCATGCAGTTTTTTTTTTTTTTGGTTTCTGCAAATTCCTGTTTTTCCTGCGGTTATAGCCATCTAGATTCATGGCTTCTTGAATGCCAGGTTTCTCATTTGATATTTAAAGGGCACACTGACCTGTTGTCTACTAACTGTGGTGTAGCAGTTATCATACCTGTCTACAGACCACAAGGCCCTGGGTTCAAGCCTGGGTTGGGTAGACACGCCAGTGCACCACAACTGGTTATCAAAGGCTGTGGACATTGACTTGGTTGTCGATGTTATGTCTGTCCGTACGTCGTACCTGTTTTCTCGTCCGGGTCGTATTAAGCGTTTCATGATAGCATTGTTACTATCATAACCGAATACGCAGGCGACGACCCCGTCATTGTAATTGTGTGTTTGCTTGTCGTCGTGTTAGAAGTGTATCTAGTGTATCTTGGGTTTAACTTACTAATCCCTTTACTGAGTAGATAACTGTCTCTTAAATCCACCATGTGCTCTTCACCAAGATATTGTGAAATAATGTAATCTATCTGGCACTATGACCTAAATTGATGGGATGCTCTGTTAAGAAAACATGTGCAGTAGATTCCAAGAAGGAAGAAGGAAGTTAGGATATCCTGAAGTCTTGATGCGTAATCATTATAAGACATTTTGTTAAGTCTTCCTTAAAGAGCAGGAGAAGAAATATCTGGATTTAATAGGGTTAGAAAAATCGTTTAACCCTTTTAAGTTCCACCCACTGATATCAAACGTGATGATTTGAAAAGCCGCCAAAGGCATCACTTATCTTGGTTTAATAGAGGAGGAGGCTATAAATAGAAATGTGAAGAAACTACTGTGATATTAGTCTTGTTCTATTCACGATGTATTAAGTTGTAAAGACGTTACAAGTTATTTCAAAACGACTGGTGAAGAAAGTCTATCAGATTAAATAACAAAATGTCTACTTTATTTAATTCCCAAATTCATGTTTATAATTGTTTTATACAGATGTATTTTCCCAAGTTGGAACCATTTCCCTTCAGTCTAGACTTGACAATTGATGGTCATCTGTTTTATGTACAGTATGTTGTGTACATGTATCTTGTGACAAGTGAAATTACTGTATTCTCTTTTGCTCATGACCTTCGAAATGGCAGGGGGATGTTGTACATCATAAGCAAGGATGTAAGGAACAAGAAGTTACAAAAGAAATAAGCAACAAATATGTGAGGGACAAAAGGAAAGATGAGAAATGAGGGACAAGAGGAAACATTAGAAATGAGGGACAAGAGGAAAGATAAGAAATGAGGGACAAGGAATATATTTACATTGATTAACAGTAAGAAATAGTTCAAAAATACCTGAGTAGAAGTTTTACCATATATAAAGGGGAGGTCTTTATACACTGGGTCAGTTTAAGACTGTCAGTTCCAGTCAGCTCTCATCAGTTGTCACTTACTTCATGTCATGTAGCTGTCTAACAGTAAAGTATCATGCCTGTGCATAGTTGAGTATATAGAGTAGAAATAGAGAGAATAAGTACCTGTAAGTTGACTTGTTTTGCATTGCATTTACAAAGTTTTGGCTCACACTACAGGATGCTGTTATTACAGTTATGGAGTTAAATTGTAGTTTTTACTACTCTCATGACATAACAAGTAGTTGCAACTCACAAATTTTTTGAAAATGTTTCACCCCCTCTCTACTTTGTTTTTGTTTCAACCATGTCTTTTAGTTCTTTAATTTCTTTCATTCTCCCCTGAAATGTGAGGCTGTGATGTCATTTCTAGTTTGATTTCAGTCATTTTGACACATATCTGATTAAACTGTAAATTTAAACATTACCTTAACGTGCTTGTGCAGAGGAAATGTTAACTAAATTGTTGTGGAAAACTTAATAAAAACAAAGAAGCAAAATTATTTCATCATAATCTAAAGGCTACACAGATTATATTTTACACCATCAGAAAACAATGACAGTACAGAGAGCATGGGAGAGCAGGAAATCATAATTTAAAAATTGTATTTATGACAGATCATCTACACTGTACAGGTACGACTTAGAAGTCAATAACTTTATAAGCACTGATTCAAAATCAGTGTTTTTTAACTTCCCCGGGTTTGGGCTTTGCTTGATTTATGGACATTTAAAGTGTTTTTTGGTTAAATACTTATATGTACACATTGTTTCCAGAGGAAAGTTATAATCTTCTCCGTCAATTTACAGTTATATTTATGAATTTTTGAATAAGAGAGAGCCTGAAGTACTTGTTAGTTTTTAGTGTTTCACAATTTTTAAATAGACTTTGTATTTCAAAGTGTAATTATTGATTTAATTGCAAGTTTAAGCTTTACAGTAAGGAATGGGATTTGCCTATTGAAAGCAGGATGAAGGTGGGGGAGTTACAAAAATCATGAATATGCCAAATTTCTCCCTAAAAAATTCATCATAAAAATACAAATATAGAAAAAGTTTTCAGCTTTTCACAATTTTTAAATAGACTTTGGATTTCAATGTGTAATTATTGGTTTAACCCTTACTCTACCACACGGCGATATTATTGCCGTTTTAGGTGCCCCGTCTTTGATTCCGCCTCCCAGGCGCATTTTCAAAAAAGTGCTGGTAGAGTAAGGGTTAATCAACCCGCGACAAGTGTGCCAGCTCAAAAATATATGCAGCATGGTCCCGGTGGATGGCCCACCAGGTTACTGAAGCGGGACGAGCCAGACTTTGCTGCTCAGAAAACAAAGGACCCTTCAATAATTAGCCTGTGTTTAACCCTTACTCTACCACGCGCAGATATTATCACTGTTTTGGGTGCCCCATCTTTGACTCTGCCTCCCAGGTGCATTTTCAAAAAAGTGCTGGTAGAGTAAAGGTTAATTGCTAGTTCAAGCTTTACAGTAAGGAATGGAATTTGCCTACTGCAAGCAGGATAAGGGTGGGGAGGGGGGGTTACAAAATCATGAATATGTCGAATTTCTCCCTGAAAAATTCATCATAAAAATATAAATATACAAAAAGATAGTTTAAAAAGTTTAATCCCATAAAGCCTTGAGAGCTTATAAGAGCCGGTGCTTAAACCTGGTTTCCATGGTGCTAAGCGGATGAGATTACTGAACTCCCCTGGATGGGACACCAGTCCATTACAGGTTAACTCCTGAGCTGGAACTGGTACTCATTTCACAGCTGAATGAACTGGAACACATGGGATAAAGTGTCTGTTCAAGAACAGCACAGCACCCTGTGAAGATTTGATCCCAGTACCTTTTGAGTACAAGACCGATGCACTAATAACTGGGCTACTGCACTCTCCGATATGGATAAATTTGGGGAAAATCCCCACAGTAATTCATCTGCTTATGTATGCAACATCTGAGAAATATTTCATTGTAGTGTTTGCTTAATAATATGTTGTGTCAATATATTACTTGTAATTACCTCCACCAACAAAGTTGGACAGAAGATGTGTTTTTGCCTCCATTTGTCTGTGTGTCATCAATATACTGTATCTCAAGAACTGAAGTTTGAATTCAGATTAAATTTGGTGTGTGGTTTTGTTACTGCTTAAGGAACAAGTGAATCAAGTTTGAGATATATTGGAACAGGGGAAGGATGCAAATGGAGGGATGGGGACATTTTTAGATGAGTTAGTCTAGTCTGTCAATAGAATATCTCAAAAACTGATGATTAGATTTTGATTGAATTTGGTGTGTGGTTTTATTATTGCGTAAGGAACAAGTGCTTTAAATTTGAGGTGTATTGGAAAAGGGGAAGGATGCAATTGGAGGGGTGGGGACATTTTAAGATGAGTTTGTCTGTCAATAGAATATCTCAAAAATTGATGATTGGATTTGGAGAAAATTTGATGTGTGGTTTTATTATTGCTTAAGGAACAAGTGATTTAGATTTCGAACGTATTGATCCAAGGGAAGGGCAGAAATTGAGGGGTGGGGATGTTTATGGTAAGGTGTATCAAGACACACTTGAAACTTCCAAATGGAATGTGATGAACAATTAATTCATGCCATGAAAAAAATCCAACATCAATTTTCTTGACTAATTGAAATTAAATAAAGTGGCCTCTACTATCAATGTAATGAGAACAATTGGTTTCTGCCATGAATGGAAAATGACCTAATGTGAATCCTAACTGAATGGAACTCAAACAATGAAAGCTTAGTCTGAATGAAACTGAAAACAATGATATGACCTTGGTAGAAATCAGTCAAATAATAATCTTCAAGTGTTCAGAATGCAAATGATCCTTACTGATCAAAACCTGCCGTGGGGATTAATCTTGGTGCGCCTAGGATTTCTGAGGTTAATCATAGTGGGTATGGGGATCGAATGAACTATTCTAGGCATGTTGGAATTGTAATTGTTGGAGGTATGTGCTCTACAGAGTACTGCTATTCTAGTTGCATTAGTTTTATTGATAAATTAACATGAAAATGATACTAAACGTAACTTTAATTATTAAAAGAAGCTTGATTTTGAGTTTTCATAATTTGCTGTTATTTGCAAGATTTAAATCTAAATTTTCTGTTTCATGTCTTTTATTTTTTTTATTTATTTTTTCCAGATCGATTTCTCAAGATTTGATGAAGAGACTCAAAAGACAAAGTTCCAGGATATTTTAGGCATGGAGTGCATTAAGTGAAAGGAAGAATGCTATCACTGTTTTCATTGTCAAGTAAGCACAAGTTATTCTATGAAGGCCTTTCATTATGGCGGCATAAGTGGTGTTTCTCTTAGTGCAAAGATGAAAATCAGTAAGTCTCCCTTGACAGACTAACACCTGTCCATTGGTTATAACAGTGGTAGTGGAATGAAATGGCTTGCTCAGGTATAAGGAGAATCAGACCCAGTACCTGTTGAATATGAGTTCTAGCCATTGAGCCATTGTGCATCCAGATGTCAGTGAAGCATGGAGGTACCTCCATAAATAAAGATGCAATAAAAAAAGAATCTCATCATAAGATTATATATTTAAGAAAAGAACAACAAAGAGACAAAGAAGAAACCAGGTGTTTTTGTTTTGTTTTGTTTTTTATTATCAGGATTGACTTATTGCCACTACCTGTGAGTTTGATTATTTTTCCACTTTCTTCATTATACCTGTATAATACTGTATATACATTTGCCAAAATTTGTAGACATAAATGCCTGATATAGCAAGTACTGAGACAAGCTGGTCCACCTTTACTATACCTAAACAATGATCATTACAGCGGCATGGAAATCCGGGGCAGTCCCCCTCCTTCCCCCTCCCTTTTTAAAAAGGGTCTAATAAATTTATTTTTCCTTCACATCTTTTCTTTGGGAAACCTTCAAGTTCTTGGAATTTTCCTTAAATTGTCGTAAAACTTGCTTCATTTTTCATGAAATTTTCAATTTGGGGAAATTTTCTTCAATTTTCTGAATTTATCTCTTCAATTTTCAGAAAATTTGGTACATTTTGAAAAATTTGCTTCATTTTTGGGAAATTTTCTTCAATTTTCTGGAAATGTGGCAAAATTTTACCAAAATTGATAATAATTCATTAATTACAAATAGGTTTTGAGACATAAGAAACTCATACAATTTGAATTTGGAAAAAACTTAAATCTGGTAAACAAATCTATGTTTAATTTAATCCATGCAAATGATCCATTCTGAAAGTTATGTATTAATTTGGTAAACCATATAGGCTCAATGACATCATGGCCGATGTTAAGTAGGGCAGGTTGTCAGCATGCATGCTTTTTTAATCGTTTCCATTTGTTTCTATGATCACTTCCTTCTACTGTAATCTCAGTATGGTTTCGTGATATATGATTTTTGAGACGGTTGATTTCCATTTATTACTAATTTAGCCATACTGTATTTTATCAGTATTATGTACTGTAAGTCATTATTAATGTTATATACTGGAGTTCAAAGGTAGGGTGAATAAAAAATAACATTTTCATAAAAGTGTTTCTTCGTGTACATGGGTAGGGCTGTCTTCACACAAGTGATGGTTTGCTGCAAGTGGGGTGGACAATGCTGGACCCTTGGACCATGCTGGACCCTTGGACCATGCTGGACCCTTGGACCATGCTGGACCCTTGGACCATGCTGGACCCTTGGACCATGCTGGACCCTTGGACCATGCTGGATCCTTGGACCATGCTGGACCCTTGGACCATGCTGGACCCTTGGACCATGCTGGATCCTTGGACCATGCTGGACCATGCTGGGCCCTTGGACCATGCTAGACCATGCTGATACCTTGGACCATGCTGGACCCTTTACCATGATGGACCCTTGACCATGCTGGACCCTTGACTATGCTGGACCCTTTGACCCTGCATGCTTCATAAAATTGCAACAATTTTATGACATGGGCTAGACATGTTTTTTACTTCTACTTCTGTTTATATTGTCACAACTGGCTTCCATTGGTGTATTTATGTCAGGAGGCTCTCAATTTTCTAACATACTGCAAGCTATTCCAACCCTCCAAGCTCGCGATAAAGATGCCCGAAAAATTCCATCTGTCTCCTTCTGATGGCATTGAGTAGGGACCTGTCCATGCCTAAAGCTATCAGGACATCATCATTTGTTTTCCTTCTTGTCCAAGATATTTTCAACATTCTCATAATGAACCACATTTCTGTAGCTTCTAATTTTTTCTTGTTGTCACTGGTAATAGTCCAGCATTCACAGCCATAGAGAAGAGTAGACCATACATATGCCTTCAAGACACAGACTTTCGTGTCCATTCCAATATTTCTATTCTTCAGAATTAGATTCATTTTTGTAAATATGTCTTTGGCAATTGCAATGCATTCTCTAAGTTCGTGAATGCACCGACTATCTGATGTTAATGTGTAGCCCAAGTACTTAAACTGTTGTACTTGTTTAATTATTTTTCCTTGGCTTCATTTACTACATATTGGGTTGATGGCTTTTTTGAAACCACCATACATTCTGTTTTCTTTCCATTTAGAGACAGCCCTCTCTTTTCCTTTCCTGATTCATTTTTGTAAACATGTCTTTGGCAATTGCAATGCGTTTTCTAACTTTGTTAATGCATCGACTCTCTGATGTTAATGTGTAGCCCAAGTATTTAAACTGTTGTACTTTGTTTAATTATTTCTCCTTGGCTTCACATACTACAAAATGGGTTTTGGGATTTTTTTGAAACTATTCTGTTTTCTTTACATTTAGAGATACGCCTCTCTTTTCGCTTTTCTCTACAACTTTATCCAGAAGAGACTGCACTTTTTCTTGTGACTCTGCTATGAGCATCATGTCATCTGCATAGCGTAGGTTATACATATTATAGCCTCCAACTTTCAGTCCTTCAAGACTGTCGATGTTACGAAGTACTGTTTCACTGTAAATGTTGAAAAAATCTGGTGAAAAAACACACCACTGCTTGACTCCTCTTCGGATCACCTCAAATTCACTGTAATCTCCTTCAAGTCTTATTGCTGCTTCCTAGTCCCAGTATAGGTTTCTTATAACTCTTAGGTCTTTTCTGTCAATGTTCAAAGCGATCTTCATGTTTTACCTTGTCAAAGGCTTTGGAGTAATCAATTAAATATTAATATAAATCTTTCTATACTTCTATGCACCTTTCCATGATCATTGATAGTGTAAATATTGCATCCCTAGTGCCTTTGTCTACAACAAAACCAAATTGTGTTTCTGAAAATTCTGGCCGAATACTATTTCTCATCCTGGACATTAGAAGACGAAGCAAGACCCTGGTGATATGGCTCATCAAGCGTGTAGTTCGCCTTCTGCTGCACCTTGTTTCTTGGGTTAGGTAATGAAGATAGATTTGCTCATGTCTGGTGGTATCATTCCTGTATCATATTTAAAAGCCTACGTATAGTTTCAATGCCTACATCATCAAGAGCCTCAAATACTTTAATTGGCATTTGTCAGGTCCTGATGCTTTGCCATGTTTCATGTTATTCATAGCTCTTTGCACTTAATTCCTCCTTTAGTATTGGTGGGCCCTCCATGTTCTTTTTAATGGTGGGTTTTTCTCCTCTGTTATCATCAAAGAGTTCTTCGATGTATTCTGATTATCAGTGTAGGATGTCCTCTTTGTCCATGAGGATGTTACCACCTTTTGATTTAATGCAACCTGTCTGTGTACAGGTACGTTTTCCTCTTAGTTCTCTGACTTTTTCATGCATGTATTTATTTACTGTTTATCTTACGTGTATTCTCAATTTCTTTGCACTGTTAATTGATCCAGGTTTCTTTGGCTTCATTGCATGTTTTCTTTACTACTCTCTTTAATTCATGATATCTTTCATCATCATCCTTTGCTAATCTTCTTGTTTTCATTAAGTCCAGGATTTCTTGGGTCATCCACTTTTTGTGATCCTTCTATGCCTGTTTTAGAATCTTTTCACTCATTGCTTCTGTAACTGAATCTTTTATTTTTTGCCATATTTCATCAGCCTCAGTGAGGCTTTCCAGAACTTGGAATTTGTTCTTCACTGAAACTAAGAATCGCTCTTTTATGTCTGGATCAGTTTGAACAAGTTGGTTTGTAATTTAGGTTCCTTTTTAGGTTTTTTAAGTGATAAGCTTTAATTGGATTTTGCATTTGACAGGAATATGATCATTTAAACTTGCCCACATGGACACGTCCTCATATATATATAGTTGCATTTTAAATAATCAAATCTATTAAACTAAATTCCGCCTTAATTTATCAAGCTCTGCCTTCAATACAGGTGTGGTCTACTTAACAAAATACGAAAACATGCAATGTCATTTTTTTTTCAAATACGGTTATCAGCTTATAAGATATGATGAACGTCATATTGCTTCTACTTTCAAGAGAAATATGGCAAATGTCTACCACAATTTGATTACTTGTTTAATACATTCAAACATGTAGTTACCTTCATGTAACTTAAAATATTACATCAACACATTTAACACTTTATAAAGAAGGGCGTATATTAGTTTAGATTTGTTATGGGGCTGGTACCGGTTCATCGTCTGCTATCTGATCCATCTTCCGCTGCCTAGTCCATCGTCCGCTGGCTGGTCCATCTGTGCTGGCTGGTCCATCGTCTGCTGGCTGGTCCATCGTCTGCTGGCTGGTCCATCGTCCGCTGGCTGGTCCAGCATCTGCTGCCTGGTCCATTGTCTGCTATCTGATCCATCTTCCTCTGGCTGGTCCATCTGCGCTGGCTGGTCCATCTGTGCTGGCTGGTCCATCTGTGCTGGCTGGTCCATTGTCTGCTGGCTGGTCCATCGTCCGCTGGCTGGTCCATCATGCGCTGGCTGGTCCATTGTCTGCTGGCTGGTCCATCGTCCGTTGGCTGGTCCATCGTCCGCTGGCTTTCCACTATCCGCTGGCTGTCAACCGTCCTCTGGCTGTCAAGCTGGCTGGCTGGCTGTGAAAATTTATTTTCAAACTGCTGATAAAATAGCTGTGTATCATATGCCTGAGGTGATTTGTGCATTTACTGTGAATGATCAACAGACCATTTCTTCTAAGGAAAGATATTGATTCATGTTTACCCAAAAATGCAGTAAAAATTGATATCAATGAATAGGAAATTTAATTCCCTTTCATATGACATGAATGTGGTAATGCCTATATCACCATTTTTGAAACAAATAACTCGAGTAAGGCATGCGAGGTCAATTTGTCACTTTGTAGAAAACCTGTATCAGCCTATTAGGTGAATTTTGGTTAATTTTTGGTTCTCATGCTGCAGCAACCTATGCAGTCATGGTAGTGTGTATGTGTGTGTGGGAACGGGAGGGGGAAGGGTGGGTGATGTGTATGTATGTTTGTGACTGCCAATTCGTAAACGTGATACCTCAAGAACGATATGCTGGATTCATGTCATATGTGCTACACAGATAGCCCATGGTCCATAGATGTGCCCTGTTGGTTTTGATGGTCATGTAATGCATATTAATGAGTAGGCAGGGCTTAATGTAAAAATCTTGAAATGTTTATATTTTAACAACCACATGTCTGTTTTGTTTCATATTTTGTCCAATTATGATGTTAGCTGGTATGTATATGTACATGACGTAAAAACGTTGAATTTCATTAATATGCGCAGTGGACAGGGCTTAATACGATTTTGCTGAAAAGAGCTTGTAAACATGGTATCTCAAGAATAGTAAACTGAAATAATGTAGTATGTGGTACACAAATAGCTCATGGCCTGTATATGTGCCCTATTGTTTGTGATGGTGATATCATGCATATTAATGAGTAGGTGGGCTTTAACATGAAAATCTTGAAATGCTGTTATTTTGACATTCATATGTCTGTTTTGTTTAATATTTGTTAAAATAATGATGTTAACTAGTGTGTCTGTTTTCATAGAATAAAAATGTTGAATTTCATTAATATGCATAGTGGGCGGGGCTTAATATGATTTTGTAAACAAAAATCACAAGTAAACACGATATTTCAAAAACTATGGACTGGATTCACATCATGTGTGGTACACAGATAGCTCATTGTCTGCAGATGTTACCTAATGTTTGTGGTGGTGATTCATGCATATTAATAAGTGGGCGGAGCTTAAAGTGAAAATTACTGTATGTCCGTTTTGCATCATATTGGGCATGATAATTTTGTTGGTTATTGTGTACATGCTTATGTTATCAACAGATGTCATTAATATACATGGTGGGCGTGGCTTAATGTGAAGGTGCTAAATTAGGTAAACACCATAAACGGTATATCAGAGTTATGCTATATGTGGTACACAGATGGTCATGATCTGTACGTATGTTTTAATGTTGTGGTAGCGATGTCATGAATGCTAAGGCTTACTGACAAATTCTTGAAATGGAATAAATGAGCAATCGTTTTTGCATCATAATTGCTTTGATGATGATGTTAATTATTGTGCAAATGCTAATGTTGTTAACATTTTTAATGATCTGCATGATGGGTGTGGCTTATGAATAGATATTATGAAACAAATATTTCATGATATGTAATGACACTGGACAGTTAATACAAATTTTGCAACTCAATCAGCTTGTGAAAAAGCATCGGAACCACAAAACCTTCTGGTTCTGGTTATATTTCTTACTAAGTAACTTCAAAAAAATTTATTTCTATAATGAAACACCCAAGCTTGATTAATTTTCACAAGTTTTGTGATGGTATTGAAAAGTTTTTAGGAAAAAATCAACACAATATGATACTTATTTTAGCAGTAAATGGAAATACAAATTTGTTAATTTGGGGGGGAAAAAATGGTGGAAAAAATCACTATTTTGGCCCTAAAATGTAGTAAATAATTGGCAAATGCACTCAAAATAGGTATTAATGAATAGGAAATTCAATTTCCTTTCATATGACATGCCATATGGTAATGCCAATATCACCATTTTTGAAACATTACCATTAAATTTAATGGTTGTCCCGCTTGACCTCAGTTGACCTAAATGACGTCATAAATCCCCATATAGGGGGATACAGCGAGGGCATCTACCCTGGCGACGTGCCCAGGACTCATACCAACAATTCTAGCATGAATGCCGTATTGTTCTCAAAAATGCCATCAAAGTCCCAGAAATGATTCTTAACTATTAAGATGAACACATGGAAGAAGATCATATTGATGAATCCTCTTTCCCGTGGCATTGTCCTGAAATGTATGACGAAAAGAAAAGTTCAGTGGTCAAGTATGTCTATCTTGTACAAAACTGGACAATAGACACAACAGAATGGTACAAAGATTATTGAAATATATGCTATTTGGAAGATATTTAATTTTTAAGTGATATCAGATAAATATAGAAAGACAGAAATTGGCCAGGTGACATCACATTCCTCTTAGCATTCACATTCCTCTACTGTCTTTGTGTTGTATGGAAAAAGTCTCTGAGATCGTGGGACCATCTGAGTTACCTTTCTGAAGAAATGTTGAAAGGGTACTTGCAATAAGTTGAAGACAAATTGTTTATGAAATCCATTAAGGCCATAACAAAAGAAGAAAAAAGTTTTGTATAATAAAATGTTTTGGAGACAAAAAAAAGAAGTTTTGGAGGTAAAACAGTATTGGTCAATAAGACATAAAAAGTTTTGGGAGAACAAAAATTGGATACAAACTTAGGGTTAGATTAGGGTAAAGAATAACCCTTAACAGTCAGTAGGCATGCAAGCGTTTGAATTTATCATTAAGCGTTATTTTCTGAAAATGTATTTTCTCCTCTCCAAACTTACTTTTTAATGGACCTAATGGGCTTTCATACTTTTTTATTTTATGCCAATCTTTTTACATTTAACATCAGAAATACTCCTCTGAATGAAACAATGCAGTTTCTTCTGAGTTCTGTTTGTTTTTGTTCTCTGTCATACAAGGTAGAGCTTGTGTTACAGCAAAAAGTATATTTTAATGTACAATAATACTAATTGTTTTGTTTTTTTTTGTTTTTTTTTAGCAATTCTTTTATGCTTGTATCCTGCAAAAAAAATTTTTTGTAATATTTTTTTATATTGTATATTAAGAATTTGTCTATGTATTATCAATTTTATTGTAAAGCCCTTCGATCCACGGGAGAGGCGCTATATAAATAAGTTCAATAATAATAATGAAAATACTGGCAATGATCCTTGTCATGTTAGGTTTGTCGTTTCTATCACTGAATTATAAAAGATGATGTAACACTTGGAGTCTATTAATACTTGATTATACATTATGTGTGCTGATTAAGTGTCAGGTGATCATATCATGTGCCAGTCTCACAAATGAGAGCCTCCATGAAGGTGTCACAAAAATATATGTATTCTTTGGTATGATGTAAAATAACATGATATCATCACTTATCATTTGTGTCTTAACCTTCCTCACTTCTGATTTTAAGTTTTATGGTGGTTTCAAGTTTCTTTGTAATTTAGTGGGAGGGAATTGGAAGTTAGTTAGCCATTACAGTAGTTTTTGTTGCTTTGCAATTGTTTTCATTTTTCATCAGTCCACATCAATTTAAGTAGGTTCCTAGAAGGGGAAATTTTAATTCTTTCTAGTACAATTTGTATTTGTTTCATAACTTAGGAAAGGGAAACAACATACTTCACATGCAGACATATAAGAAAATTTGATTGCATGGTGAGGAACGGCACCAACAGTAACGACTCTATGTTAAGCTCCGAAATAATGGCACACCTTAGACAAATTTTCATTGCGATTAAACGTAAAAACTGAAACTGAAAATGGGATTATAGAAGGGCAGACAGGAAATGGGCATAAAGACTGGAGAGAGTGTTATAGGTGTGACCCCTTTAATAATTGGTCAAGCCAAAAGCAATTGCCCAAAATTCTTTGAATTATTTTTTGTCAATACCACTTCAAAATTGGGTCAAAGGAAATTTTGAATGAATGTTGGTTTGTTATTCAGAATCTTATCATTTAAAAATCTTGATCAATGTGCATGGCCCTTCCTGTGGAATTGTCTTTATACTATGTGCTGTTTTGCTATTTTGGAGAGCTGCCAAGGTTTTGTAAAAAGAGTACTGTCTGAAAGGTGATGGCATTGTTGTTTGCTATTCATGCAAATATTTAAGTAAGAGTCTCATATTGCACCAGATCTGTTCATATTGAGTTCTTGAACAAATATGGTATCAGGGATACTGTTATAACAGCCATACACTTAAAGGAATATTCCCATGAATTTTCATTTCCGTATATATGATAGAGGACTATGAAAGAATCAAATTGGTGTAAAAATAATGTTGCTATTATTTTCTGTTTAGGAGTTATTGCATTTCAAAGATTGAGTTATTGTGTTCAAAAGTGATCTCACAGTGTACAGTGTGATGTCATCATACAGACAAATCTGAGACAATTCTTGTGTAATTCTTTGAAAATTAATTGCCTCTTCCAAAATGATAGGAACCATTTTTTGCTTATTTATTGAGATGGGGTAAAACATACACTTTATAAGAACATGCTTTGCCCATCTGCCCACGAACCTGACAATCTAAGTAAAAGAAAGGCATTTTATTGTTTTGTCGAAATACATAAGAATTATCTTGGATCTGCCTTTATGACATAACGTTTTACACTTGGAGGTCACTTTTCAACACACTCAAGCAATCTTGCGGTAACTCCTGAGGGGACAAAGATTTCAACAAGATTTTGAGACCAAATTGTTGAGAGAGAGAGAGAGTTGAACACACAATTACAATGACGGGGTCGTCGCCTGCGTATTCGGTTATGATAGTACAAATGCTATCACGAAACGCTTAATACGACCGGGACGAGAACACAGGTACGACGTACGGACAGACATAACATCGACAACCAAGTCAATGTCCACGGCCTTTGATAACCAGTTGTGGTGCACTGGCGTGTCTACCCACCCCAGGATTGAATTGTTGCTTTTGTAATCCTCTATTATATATATGAAAATGAAGGGGAATGATACTTTAAGGATTATTATGGTTGCAGTTGATTAAAGTATTTATGTGAATGAAAACTGTTTTCAGGTATTCTAAGAAATCCAGGATAATACTTTTTGAGGGCTTCTTTTATAACTATGAAAAAGATAATTGAATCTTGAGTAAAAATCCCTTAGTAGTCCATTTTCAAGTATTCAATTTGTGGCTGATAAAATGTATTTTTTATTATATGCAAAGCTTGTGTAACTGGGAGATTTGTATGCCTTTTACCCTAAATTTCAGTCTGTGAAAATAGTCGGAATGTCTTTCATGGTAATTGTGGCACTATAGGATAAAGATCTCATAGGTCTGTAGCTAAGCTGACTGCTCTTTATGAGCAATTTTGGAAGAGGATTTAAAACCAGTGGGTTTACAAAATGATTTAAAGATGTCTGGATGCTTGCGCACACAAATTTGCAACACATGAAACCTGCAGGTAGCTCTAGAGCAATTTTGAAGCAAAATAGTCAGTGTTGTCTCTACCTATCCACATATCTTTAATTTAAGTTTGAATTCTTCAGGATTTCCTCTACTTCAGTTTAATAGTGTTTAAAGGTTAGTTTAAGTGTTCAAACATTGCCACCTTTTATGGCAGAGGACCATTGGAAAAACAGATTTTTGAAACAAGTAATTTGATATTTTCTTTTTTTCAGGAGATGTAAAGCTTACACTGTTTTATTATGTTTTGCTTATGTCCTGTTGAACTTTGCCTATATGTTATCAAAATAATTGATTACTTGCCAAATTCATGCCAAGATGCCTCTCCAATTGCATTTTTTCAAGAGGGTAATCAAAGGCTAAGAACTTTCAGACACTTTAGGACTTGAATTATAAAATGATGAATTTTGAATGTTAAATTGATGATTGTTGAATTATAGGTAAATGAAGCATGTTAAACAAAAATATAAGCACTGTGTAATAAACGTATATGTAACTTGAGTTGGGTTCTCAAACATGTCAAACATCAGAATATTTCCACTGTGTGGGAAGTGTCTGTTTTCAGAAGACCATGTAAATATTTGAGTCACTTAACGCATGCCGAACTTGCTTTTTCTGGCAGATCGAGTACAATGGAAGGTTAAGTTTTATCATCAACAACCACATGTATTATGAAATCAGCCATAATGATTCTAAGATGATTCATGAATTTGCAGTTATGTCATAAACAGGGCTGGATTAGGACATGATACGGTCCTTGGCTAAACAAGCTTATGAGGCCCCAGAAAAAATATAAAACAATCTTATTTATTTTTTTGCAGAAAATTGGTTTGTGAGTTGTCGTACTTGTATTTCTTAATTAGAATATAACAGGAAGCATGCCACAATTTTATTCTCTTTTTTTGTTCTTTTTAAAGATTAAAAAAATGCCCTTTCTGATCTGACTTAGGCCCTGAGATATAGATTAGTTAGCTTGTGTGTAAACTGAACTTACGAAGGGGACAAAAGTAAGACTTAATACCTAAAAACATGAGTGAAGTTGTGTTCATGGGGTGCAGCTTCTAATGTATAAACATAGGTGGAAAATCTACTTTAAATGATTATTTCAGGGGTCAAGCAAGTCTACCCTAAAGAGGACTTTAGTAGAAACAAAATGTTGAAGAAATTACCTCACTATCTTATTCTGCTAAGGAATTTAAAGTTCTATCTTTTCTCGCATAGCATCTGGGGGATTTGCATGAAGTTAGAAAAATTGTATTAACTTGATCTGTGAGCTGCATTGCTGTACTGTAATTCCTTAGGGACAGGGGCCCCACTTCCAGGGGGACTACACACTTTTGTATTAAAAAAAGCATCTTAATCGTTTGAATTAAAAACAAATTGTCCCCTACTTTGTGGGGGACCAAGTTAGACTGGATTGCGTTAGGGGCCATGTGCCATTACATGGTTGAAGATTCTTGCAAAAAGTCCAACACTGGCTTAAATAAAGATTATATCTGGGAATAAAGTTTGATCTGGCCAGATAAAGCCAGATATAAAATTGATAAAAGTAAACTTGATAAACAAATAAAATTTGATCTGACCAGATCAAGCCAGACATATAACCTTGATTAAAGTTAATTTGATATACATATAAAGTTTGATCTGGCCAGACATAAAATTGATTTAATGCTACATTGGATATACAAATAAAATTTGATCTGGCCAGATAAAAATGCCAAAAAGTTTCTCTTGAAGCCTACCTACACCTGACACCTAAGTTTATCCTAAATACTCATGTATGACAATTACCAACCCGACTTCCTGTTCAGTGTATTGTGTTTCCACTCAAAACAATAATTGTTTATCTGCCATTCCCATGTACACCACAGCAAAGTAGCCTAAGGTTATTTGTGTGTATAAGATGACAGAAATCCAGTGCTGAACACACAGGGCTTTTTTGTGATTGAAATCACTCATCTGTGGTAGGTGTCTTAGTGGGAGAAATTTATTTTCAAACTGGTGATAAAATAGCTGTGTATCATATGCCTCAGATTATTTGTACATTAACTGTGAATTATTGACGGACCATTTCTCCTAAGGAAAGATATTGCTTCATGAAGCCAGATATAACCTTGATTAAAATCAATTTGATATACAAATATAGTTTGATCTGAGCCAGATCAAAATTGATCTGGAAACTCCAGATCAAGTTAGATTTGAGTCAGATCAAGTTTGATCTGGAAATTTCAGATCAAGTTTGATCTGGAAATTCCAGATCCAAGTTTGATCTGAGCCAGATCAATTTTGATCTGGCCCAAATTTATATCTGCCCAATTATATCAAATTCAGATCAATAGATCTGGAAATTATATCTGTGCCAGATCTGGAATTAATACTTGGGCCAGATCTGGAAATTTTGTAAGAGGAGGGCCCCAGGTATGCTTAAATATCAGAAGTATGAATAATGCCGATTCGGGAAGGGGCGCTCCAAGGCTTGGATTTGGAGCATGGGGCCCTTATGCAAATGGCCAGTCCAATTCTGATGGAGGAAAAGTATTGCCTATTTCCCCACTAGTAATCTTGGAGTACTCAACTCCCTGGAATACTGTCATGCTGATGTCAGTCGTGTTTGTGATTGCTGCCGTTTAGTGGTGGCTGTCTGTAGGCTACGGCTGTCACAATGTCAACTGTACGGAGGAGGGATGCGTGTCATAACTGTGCCCCACTACGTGAAAGGGGAATTACAATTCTGATGATCTACACATTCTATAAATGAAAAAGTTGTGTTTAATGTCGGTCAATTGCACATGATAACTATATATAGCGACCTTACCCACGTCCCTGTTTCTCTGCTGGGTCGTCAAAATGAGGACTTGTAACCTATCATTTTTAACATGTTTAGAACTATGTGGTTTCAATAACCAAGGTTGGCATGATTTTTGTGACATCCAAGGGGGTTCACGTACTTTAATTGGAAAAATGTTATAATTAGACCCATGAGACGGCAAAAATTGCGGCTTCATTTTTAATTGAGATCATAGCAATGGGGTTTCTTCTGCCTATTGTGATCTAACTATGGATTTTTACCCCTGCTCCATTTCTTCAATTGAGGTTGGCAATCGTGTATAGTTTCTCAATTTATTTTTCTCAAGAATAACCAATACTGATAGTACCTCCTTGGAATCATCCATCATCTGCAATACTCAGTATATGCACTGTGATGTATTTCTGCCAACTTTGTTATACATTACACGTTAAAATACACTATACTGCTGACTCATTTGAATAAAATCTGACGGCGTCAGAAATATTTGCTGGGGAAAGGGGAGGGGAGATGAGTGTGGCGGACGAACGTTTAATGTCAATACCCAACATGGTAAGGGGATGAAAATGCTTAATTGCTAAATTTAAGCCCTCAGTTGGATATCTCAATAATGTATTCATGTATTCAGGAAAAACTTCTAGGAATCAGGGTTTAGGGCAGGAGATGGGTAGCTTTCCCCCGACAGTGGATTTCAATAGAGGGAAAGAAATCCTCGGTTATCAGGTTATATTCAAAAGCTTTGTACTTTTTTCTGACAGATTGTAGATGATATCGGGGATATATTAGGGATTATTTCTATGGGTGAATTATAGAACTTACAAGGGAGGCCTGAAGAAATTTGGAACACTGGGTAACCAACATGGAAAATAATGTCTGCTCGACTTAAAACCATATAAAGCAAATTAATGTATTTAAGATTATCTGGAAATGCCCAAAAATGTATCCGTGGAGTTACAAGTAGAATATTTGCTTGACTTGTGAGTCAACCCAAGTTACTCATGAGCAGGGGTTTGTACTCCCAAGAAGCTTTCTTTACTCATGAGCAGTTTACCCATGAGCAGTGATTATTACTCACATAAGAAGTGAGGTGTAACAGTTATAGTTGTACAGAGCCAATAAATATTAGTTACTTTTATTCATCCGTTTGCTTATTAGCATGATAGCACTGCAGCATACCAGAATAAAAGTTCTGTAGCTTTTATCCATGTGTCTTGGTGTTTCAATGCTTTCTCCAAGACGAGTGTGTTCGTGTATGCATGTTGTAAGCCGCATATGATTTTCCAAGCCCAGACAGATTATCCCCTCCCCGCAGTCAGTTACCCGTGACAAAATATTTCACCCTCCAAACACTGTTCTCTGTGAAAGGTCAGCTCGGTAAAATTTTGCAGAGACTGGAGCTGTAGGTCAGCGTTATACAACAGGAAATAAAAACAAAGCAGCCTCTTTTCGAAGAGATATCGATATATACATATGTATGTATGTATGTATATGTATATACATATATATGTATATACATATTATATATACATCTATATATATATACATATATATATATATATATATATATATATATATATATATATATATATATATATATATATATATATATATATATATATATATATATATATATATATATATATATATATATAATTTGCTAGTTGGTGTTTATACTATGAAGACTATTGTGGCACAGTGACTTGTCCGTTTGATAGTCTGAATATAAATTGTACAATTTTCCCTCCTGTCATTACAGCCTACTGTTATACCTAACCCAAAGCAACTAATTCAACTTCACAAAATTATCTACCTCAACACATCTACTGCAATGTCCTATTTTATGGTGCCCACTCCAGCACGCCATTTCCCTATACCAAGCGAGGGTGTTGGATGAGTATGGTAGTTACATGTATATCCCCAATGTTTATTCCACATTTGTTCTTATGAAACCATCGTCCACCTGTCAACCCCACCTCTAATATGCCAATACCAGTAGGTCTATATAATTAGGGGTACTATGTCATTTTGCTCAAATGTTTTGGAGATTAGTATAACCTATACATTTTCTGAAAGCTCTTGATGCAGGGAATTTGAAAACCAATATTTGCATTTTGTCACATGACCCTATGGCAACCATTTTTGATTTCAAAATGGCCACCATAATTTTCCATATTATGTGTTGTTTATATATTGGGATAATATCTGCATACTTTGGAAGAGCTTACAATGTCCAAGAACAGAGTTCTAAACTTTGATTTGTGTTCAATGACGCCTCTCTGGCCCTACTATTGGAATAAACAAGGGTGGGAAAGGAGTTGCTTGTGTTGAACCCCCACTATTTAAAAATACCCTCTGCCTACCCCAAAAAGATATCCTCAAAGCAATATGACATGAGTTTATAATGATGTTTTTGGAAAGATAGCATCCCCCACATGCACACCAGGGAGAAGTGTAAATGGAGTGGATGGGGAGGTGCAGGGAGAGGTGGGGGGTTAGACTGGTCATATTTTGCAATCTTGGCAAAACCCCACTTCAGTCAATCCGTTTCCAAAAGTTAAAGTGGGCTGTTACCCTGACTAACATAATATGGTTTGAATGGAGTTAAGTTGATGGCCACTCTCTTGCTGTACGATTGGTGTATTCACGCTTTTTATTGGGGTGGGGGGGGGGGGCAGTTTGAAAAGAGGTTGGAGTGGGCGGGGTTTTCCGGCTATCGTTTCAAATATTGACATGTATATTTATATTTTAAGCAACAATTGCTGCTACTCTACTAGACAACTCCATTGCCAACAAAGAGGAAAACACCTTTAATTATAGGGAATTGTCAAGATACAATGTTAGCTTTGCAACCTTGAGCAATACCAGGTTCCAAGATGGTTTTACTACCAAAGGTCAGTGTGAATGACCGCCTTGTAACAATTTGTCTCCTGCTTGCCAGATAAAGACACGCTATAAACATCAGCGCTTATGCTCCCACAATGACAAATCCTGATGACTTGAAGGGAAAGTTGTTTTATAAAGACCTTATCAACCTGATAGCAGCAGTACCTATATCTGACAAATTTAGAAACTACTTACAAAGAAGCGCCACATGTACATGGTCTACCAAGTCGACAGGATTTCCCAGGCCAAGGAAGCTGTCTTCAAGCACCCTCTACCCCAAACAAAGCTCGAAGGTATGGAAGATGCCGGAAAGCTGATGAGATGGAGGGCTTTGCAGAACAATGTTATTCCAAGCGTTTTTATTAAGCCTTAAGGACATTGTATTGCCATCAGCCCTCCAAAAGTTTCCAGAATTTCGTAGCAGATGGATCTACCCTGCTTTCTGACAAGATCCAGATACTATAGAGGTGAGCAGAACGTTTCTGCATTATGCTGAATCCATCATCTATCACTAAAGAAGCCATCGAGTAAATGCCTCATTTTGATATCAACATATCTATAGAAGCCCCAATCACCGGGTCTGTGGTGCAGTTAAGCTGCTTCCACCTGGAACGGCTCCTGGTGGAGCTGGTGCTATACCAGCTGAAGTTTACAGAGCAGCAGGATCAAGACTCACAAGGAAGCTTACCAAACGCAGAGGCTATTTCACACGAACATTGTTCACCGCAATAAGAGGAAGGGCAATTGGAGTATCCCTGCCCTCTAATGCTGGGAAGTTTTTTGTTTGAGTCTTGCTGAACCGTATTACCATTTATCTAGGGTCAGGTAAACTTCCAAGAGTAATTGTGGATTTATAGCCAGCCGTGGAACACCTGACATGGATCTTGCTGCTCGCCAACATCGGTAAAAATTGTCAGGACCAAAACTGTAACCTTTACACACAACATTGGTTGACCTGAGGAAGCAGCTTGATACTGTGAGTGGTGAGGGTTTGAGGAAGATAATGGCAATATTTGGCTGCCGGACAAAGTAATTGCTCTTGTCAGTCAAGCTCACGTCCAAGATGAAGGAAATGGCCTCTGCACTCTTTAAAGTGACCAAATGTATGAAAAAAAGCTGCGTTCTTACAAATACCTTCCTTGGTATGAATGATGATGTTCACAGCCCATGCTCTCAGATGCCTTTAGTAATATCAAGACTGGCATACCCATTAGATTCAGCAGAGACTGTAAGCTATTTCAACCTCGCAGACTGCCAAAACCAAGATGTAGATCATGTGATACGAGACTTCACATACAGTATCTCGGCAACACTCTATCCACAGCCATTCACTTTGATGGTGAGGTTAACAAAAGGATTGCCTAAGCAAGCGTCTCTTTTGGAAGACCTTGTTCGATAGTCTGGGAATGTATACTAGGGGCTTCAGACTGTCCGCAGACAAAGATCAAGGTCTACAAGGCGGTTATTCTCCCGACTATACTCTATGCATGTGAAAGAAAGCTGGGCAGTCTATGCAAGACATGCCAGGAAACTCAATCATTACCACACAGTCTGTTGAAGACAGTTGCTTCATATCCGTTGGAAGGATCGGATTCCTGAAACTGAAGTCCTCGCAAGCATGCAAGAGTGGGCCTTTTTATTATATTCACGCTGCTCCAGAAGGCTTGGATGAGGTGGAATGAATAGTCACATTCTCCGTATGTTAGATCATCTTTCAAAGTACCTGAAAAATGCAATTAGCAATTACAAATTATACACTTACACCATGTGCCATGTACAGATAAGGCAAAGTTGATCCATGCTCTGCAAAAGATATAAATACTCGAAAGATGAACAACAGATACAGGGTAGTTACACCATCACCATCAGTGGATTGGATTCACATTCTGGACATAGAATCATAGTTGTCGATAACATGGTGCTTGTCAAACAAACAACAAAGAAACCATCCAGTGTGAAGATAGTGAAGGATATATTCATGTCAATGAGAAAATGATACAGGGAAATAATCCTGATGTTCTACACATACAAGGCAGATTCTCTTATTTTAAATCTTCGACACGTGAAAGAAGGCCTCATGGAAAAAGATCCGTTGCAATACCAGCTCAAAGATGATACTGTTTAATATTATATATCAGCATGAGCCAGTTTCTGTCACATGAACAAACTAACTCTGTTGCTCTGATGATGATGATGATGATGATGTTGTTGTATGCTATGGCAATCTCTTGGTAAAAACCATAATCCAGTTGACGGCCAGGTCCTCAGTTTGGTGAACGACTGCAATTCCACCATTAAGACAAGAGAGTAGGCAGTTGTCCACCATGTACTGCATTGCCTGGGGTTCGCCACTGTCGCTGAGTGATGCAACGTAAAGCCTGCTGCGGCATAACCAGCGTCAGTGCAAAACCAGATGTAGTAGGCTCCATTTACCTCGAGGGAGGTCGATATCCACCGGGGGTCTGGGTGTTATGGTTCATGACCAGGAACTTCTGCGGGACGTCAATTTCATTGCACAATTTGCGCCACAGGTCTGCAGCAGTTGCCGTGCTGTCAGGATATTGGACCAGATTGGGTTTCTGGATATGAGTCTGGGCCTTGGGTGGAAGTCGATGTCACTAAGCAGAAGGAGCTCAGGATTGAACCTGATCTTAAGGACCAGCCTTGGTGAGGCAACCTCTCTTCGGATGTCTGCAGGGGCAATTTATACTCAGAACTGCGAGCCAATAAGTCCTAGCACAGGGAACGATACCAGTAATGGTTTTCATGGTGTTGTTCAGTTGGACGTAAACGATACATCCAACTCTGGTGATAGATTATCTTGCACACAATTTATTTGGAATACAGCAAAGAATCCTCCAACTGATGTCCGCATGTAGATACACACAGAACAATAACAATCATGAAGAGGTACATATATTAATAATATACCAAATTATGTTTCCATCTCAACGAAATGCACCTGATACCGAGCTGGCAATCTACAAATTTTCTCCCCTGACACCATCTTCTTCTCCAAAATACATCATTACTGATTAAATATAGATAAAGCATAATTGGACTGCTCTGAATTGGTGAAGAAAGCTGCTAAACCTTTACCTGCCTTACGCTTTCTCCGAGCTGATAATACTGGTCGGTTTTCGAAAATAGGCTAGGCAACAAAGTTGAAGAAGTACTTGGAAGCAGATTAGGCCTATGATGTTAATTATCAAGGTTTTTGACAGTATAAATGAATTTGATCACGTATTGTGTATTGTTAAAACGGACTTGAAATATAGATTTTTCCTGATTGCAGATATCTGACTGGGAGTGAAAAGCTGCCACCATCTGTTGGAGCTTTAACATAGCACATCTACAGAGCACATATGGCAGTATAGAGATACGAATATAGGGTCAACATTTCAAACTCATGTTCCTTTATAAACTAGGCAAAATAATGCCAAATATAAAACAAACTGCTTAACAGCGAGATGTTCTTTTGAGTCACAAGGTTTATGCCTCACATTGATCTTTTCTTAACAATATTATGTGGCACACAAAGCAAAAGTGATGTTCATATGATCTGGAAGATGATTCTGATGATGACTATTTATTGGATTTTATTTTAAAGATAATATTGTTAGCATGATAATTTTAGCAACCTGAATACCATAATCTATGATTACTTACTGATGCATAGATGCACGGTCAGCTGACATATACTGTACCTTAATAGCAGGGATTTGCAGGGATTATGTTATCATATGTAATGCCTATCCCTTTAGGTTCTGGGGAGGCAATCGGTATTCTGTTTGTAGATAGTATCCTTCAGCATATGTGAGTATATTGATAAGCTTTCAATTTATAGCGATATACAAACCAATAAACTTGTTAGGATGATATAATTTGAATTAACTTACCAAACCCTGAAATATAAAGCTAAGGTCTTAATTTCTAGCATTGATTTCAATGAACTTAGAAAATCACTTAAGTTCGGTCATAGTTGATATTTATGGTATAATAGTGAACCCTAAAAGATCTTAAGTTTGACTTATTTTTATTACAATCATTAGTATTATTATTATCATACATGTTTTTATTCAGGAGAATTATGTATTAAGAACAATTCAGAACATCAAAAGACAAACTTAAATTATATGTTAGGCCTATGTCGATTATTGAAAATATGATTTTTAACTGTACCCACATTTCCAGCACTTTATGCACTGAATTATTCAATTTTCAACTATAAAATTATGTTCTAAGCTTTTTTAACGCCCAGCCCTATTTATTATAAACATTTAAAGAGGGAGGCTCGTCTCAGTAAAATACGGTCAAAATAAACGATTTTACCGGAGCTTGAACTCACGGCATGATTTGAAGAAGAAAAAAATTACTTGCGATCGGCGCAAGCATCTAGGCTATTTCGTATGGTGAACTTGGAGGCGTTTAAAATAAATATATACCTTGCAATACGAGACAACGAATCGCGCAGCAAAATTTCAACCAATCAAAAATTTTAAAAGGAATTCTAAATATTGTGCACATATGACGATATCGCCTCTTTAACAAGCTATCTGACTGTTAATATTGACACTTTGGTATCAAAATCTAAATATTCTGCTAAAGAAATCACAACAAAACAGAAAAAGGGAAATTTATGGCGGCCATTTTAAACTCCAAAATGGCCGCCATAGGGTCACATGACAAAATGCAAACATTGGTTTTTGAATTTACTGCATCAATAGCTTTCAGAAAATATATAGTTTTACAAATCTCCAACAAATTTAAGCGAACACGTTTTTTTTCGTCATAGTGCCCCTGACTAATACCTACATCACATCTTTCCTGCGTTTTCTCTCAATCTCAAATACTCTCGTAAAATTTGATAAAAGTGAATATTATAACAAGATGTACAGATTCTCAAGACATCCACAAAACGTTCATTAGAGAACATTGCTTTACATGTGGTGTGCATTTTTTTATGATTTGCTTTAAAAAAAAAGACTCAAATCAGATGTCCCTGTTCTCTCTTGGCGGCCCTCATTATGATTCATGGGAGCCGCTGTCATGCCACGGTGTATGTTTATCCGATACCAGATGGTTGTGACAGCTCACGAATAATATTGCCCCATTGTTCATTTAGTATTTGCCCTTTGTGGCACAACACCATAGTCTTTGTACGAAGCGACAGGGGTATAACACACTCCCTCAAAACTAGCGGAATGATGTACGTGCTTTCCTTTCTCATTTTCCCTTCTTCCAACCCGAGGAAGATAAGATCTTCACCTTCGTTCATTATGTATTCTGAAGTAAGAACAATAATGCATCTCTTGCTCAAACGAAGAGCCCTAATCTGGTTTTTGATGACAAATTCGCCCAGTGTGAAATCCCGCACGTTGATACAAACTCGTATTCCTAAGTTTTCGATTTTGTATACGAAAGCCATAACCCACCTACGGTCCCGATCGGCGTACGATATAAATACATCGTACTGTTTATCTCTTCTGTCCTCATTGACTTGCAACATTTCCAACATCTCTATTTCTACCGAATCCCTTTTTGCCAGCGCGTTGGATGTGTCGTTCCTTGCTTGCTTCGGCATGTCGCTCCAGAAATATTCATCGTTTAGTATCTGCGTGTAACCCGGGATAAGACTACATTGGAAATAATCGTAATCTTCGCTAAAGAAATCATCTGGAGGGACAGTTGGTTGATGACAAAGCATTTTTTTGCACATATCAAGCTTAAGTTGCAGTACTCTTTTAGCAGAGTCAAAGTTGTTGAGTTTTTTCAAACAGAATTCCCATCTGTCGTATGTTTCTAACGGATCAAAGAAATCGTCATGTGTTTTTCTCGCGGCCTGTGTGTATTTTTCGATGGCCTTTTCGTAGTGCCCATTTAACTGATAGACAAAGCCCAAATCAGAATAATCTGCATGGGTTTCCTTAAATTCTAATGCTTTCTGTAAATCTAGTTTTGCTTTCTCTAATCTCTCTTCTTTGTCGCCGTCACACTTATCGTCCAGATACATCGCGATATAGAGTAAACCACGATTTCGATATCCTTGCCACGATGGTTCGTCAGAGAGCGATTTATCCAACAGTTCTTGCGCTTTATCATACTCTCCTAGTGTCACATAATCTGCCCCCACTCTCCTTGTGGTCATGTAATAGTTTGGACAGATTTCAATGGCGCGTTTGAAACAATCTTCAGAAGAGAAATGATTCAATTCTATATTCTCAGGAAATACCGTGGACAGGCTTCTTTCTCCTTTATCGTGATTTATCAAGATACCGAGAAATGCAAACGACAGTGATCTCAACTTTTGAGACTTGCTTTTTTGAATCACCTCACCGAATGTGCGACACGCTTTCTCAAATATCTGACGTACTTGACTAGTGGTTACTATCTCATCATTTACATAGCCCGTCTTTAGTGCTAAGCGCTTTAAATACAAAGTTTGAACATCCTTACGATACAAAGCGAGTGCGTAATCAAACATCCAATCGTATCTTTGGGGTGACTGGCAGTATCGACCAAGTGTAGCAGCTCTCTCAATGTACGGCATATACCGAAAGTACCGCATGTCTTGTTCAAAATACCGCACTGAAAATGCTCGCTCGGCATAAGCTTGGGCTCTTTGTTCATAGCTTTTGCTATCTAATATTTCCGCCAATTTTTTCAGGTAATCCAAGCTCCGATCAAACAGAAAACGCTCTGAATAAAGAAATTCCACATTTGCTAAAGCCGTTATGTTTTGGGGATCATGGCTCAGAACATCTAAGAAATATTTCTCCGCCTTTTCTTCATTGTTCAAAATAAATTCTACAAAACCAAGCAAGTTTTTGTGGTGAATGTATTGACCTGGGTTATTATCATAGAGCCAGTAAGTCGATTCTTGAATCAGCGTTGTCTGGTGTCTTACGAGTGTTTGCCGATCAATGTTTTTGAGTTCTTTCCAAGTCATATGACAACCAAAACAATTAATCTGTATCAGAATATTCTCTGGTAGGCCATTTCTTCCTGTGAGATTCATTTTTTTTTGCCTTACACCATCGTTTGATTGTATTCTACTGTTATTTGCACTTTTCCGAACGTTATATTAGATTGATTGAAGTGTTGTATAGCAGGAACTGCAGAATACGGCATTTGAGTATTCACGACTCTTTCGGCCCTCCTCATCGATCCTTCGCCAACTAATCAATATAGAAGAAACGTACAGTGAGAGTAACGGTATACAAATCATAATATTGCAATCGCGGAAACAAGCATGACAAGTGACAGAGAGAAATTTGTTTTACGGTGAAGGGTGATTCGCCAAATTTTGACCACGTTTGACCAAGCTTACCAACTGTCTATGGCCATCTGTCTATGGCCATCTGTCTATGGCCATCTGTCTATGGCCATCTGTCTATGGCCATCTGTCTATAACCATCTGTATATGGCCATCTGTCTATGGCCATCTATCTATAACCATCTGTCTATGGCCATCTGTCTATGGCGAATTTATTACCAATAAAATTGCAATTTTTAAGTTCTGTATCCTCTTTGCAGCATTTTGACCATCAGTGAATCTTACGGGGAAAGTGTCGTGTACGTATGTGGCAGGTCTAGGTGCACCATCATCAAATCAGTGGCGTAGCCAAAGGGGAAATGAGGGAGCCGTGCCCCCACTTTTCTAAAAATAACGTTATAAAGGTACCTCGGACAGTCGGACACTCCACGTTTGGACGTTGATGTCACGACTGGACTCCTTACCCTAACGGTACAATTTTTCTCAAGTCGTTTTGGAGAGTCATTTCCACATTAACACTTTATTATTTTTTCATTATAGGAATAATCAATCTCAATCCGGCATAGGGGGAATATGAACTTTTCCATGTTTACCGGTAACTGTTTAAAAATACGTGTTAATGTTCCATGAGAAGACATACATGACATAACACACTTTTGATGGATGAAAAATAATAAGCTATACGGCCATCATATGCAGGCTTTTTCGTATTTTATGATATGATTAATATACAGATGTGTAGCCAGTCTTTTGATTTGGGGGTCGCCGAGGGAAAATTGCTGATGCCTTAAAAGATCAGAACTTGACAAAATTGCATTATTTTACCCGTCTGCACTGTTTGGAGGCTAAATGTAACTGGGGTACAAGAACGAAAAAAGCTCATCGCCTCAGTATCTGGACCTTTTTTTTAAACATATTTGCATAGTTTGCGTTTACGTTCTTTTTGTTTTGGTGTTGGATGGGGAAAGTGGAGGGGGTTACATCTTAAAATACCAATTGCGTTTTTAAGAAACCCCACGAATACAATAACCAAGTATACTTACAGTCATACATGTTTTTAGCTTTTACAATAATTGTTTTTTTCTCTAAACTTTAAGTGGGCACGGGGAAGATTATTGTTCCCCATGCATCTGGAAGTAGTTGTACTATAATGGGTGCCTTGATATTTTGTATATTATTTGTATTTTTTTTTTCAAAGTGGAAGATAATTGCGTACGTAACATTCTCTCCTAGCCAAGAATTAGGAGAAATATTATACCTCTTTCTTCAGGCTCCTTATAGAATGGAATCAATTCAAATATTACACGATGACATAAATATGCACAGCTACGGAATACAACCAACCGCTAAAGCTTAATAAACTGATAAAGTAAGAACAAAATTTCTCCTGTAGTGTATTTTCATAGGACTGACCAGTGGGCAAAGACTATGGCAAAAATTTCCCGAGCAAAACAAATATGTTATAGGAATAATGAGGCCACGGTGTCATGTAATTCATGAAAGGAGTGAACAACAAACTAACAAAGATATGCCAGATATGTTTCTTTTAAATAAAACAGACTGTACAACCTTTGCGATGACTTTGGAAAAAGGGTTCCCAACGGCTTAGTCTACCAATCAATCTGTTTACTACTAAAAAAAAAGTATCATTTGTTTCTTTCAGTTCTAGCGCAGTCAGTCATTAACAGGAAATACCACACCACTAAGTGTAAACGCTTTGTTTTTCTTCCTGAAAACTTAAAAAGATATAGAATAAAAAACCTTACCGTCGAATATATTCCAGTATCTGTAATTGTCATCAAGTCCGACTCTCGTTGAATGCTTGATTCCTTGATTGAAGAATTTACCACACAAAGTGCAAATATGTATGGCCTACGAGTGTTTTTAAATTATCATATGTTAATTCCTGTTAACCAATGAATTGGACAACCTATAGTCACCTCGTACTATCTTAATCCACAAGTATCATCAGTTTCGTAAGTCTACTCAAGTTCTGCATGCTGAACTTAAGGTTCCGTGTTGATATGTGATGGCATTTTGCAGTTGAAACTTATCAGAATAATCTCATCAAAAGTTGCAGTATTATTTCCCTGGGAACTCCTTGCAAGTGTTGGACATGTTCTAACTTTGATCAGTCAATACAGGAAATATTGGTAAGTTTAGTATTCATATCTCTATTTATCTTACGCATTTTTGGTTCCGATGCGATAGCATCAGGAATCCATGCGGTCATGATGACGTTTGTGTGTATGTATGTATGTGTGTGTATGTATGTATGTATTTATGTATGTATGTGTTTATGTATTTGGATATGTATGTATGTGTGTATGTATGTGTGTGTGACGGCAAGCTTGTAAACACAATATCTCAAGAACGGTATAGTGGATTAATATCATATATGGTTCGTAGATGTGCCCTATTGGTTTTGATGATGATGTCATGCATGATAATGAGTGGGCGGGGCTTAACGTAAAATTCTTGAAATGTACATATTTCAACAAGCGTACGTCCGTTTTTGTTTCATATTTGGTATAATAGTATTCTTAGGTAGTGTTTACATGTTCATGGTATAAAACGTTGAATGTCATTATTATGTGCAGTGGGTGGGGCCTAAAGTGGTTTTGCCATATAAAGCTTGTAAACATGATATCTCAAGAACGGTAAAGTGGATTTATATCATATATGATATGAATCATTACAACCAGGTAGCCCATGGGTCGTGGATGTGCCCTGTTGTTTTTGGTGATGATATCATGCATAGTAATGAGTGGGTGGGGCTTAATGTAAAAATCTAGAAATGCTTATATTTTGACAACTGGGTTTCTCTTTTCATATTTGGTGTTATTATGCTATCATTACGCAATGTTGTTATTATACTACTTTGCATATACACATGATGCAAAATCGATAAATCTCATTAATATGCATGGTGGGCGGGATTTAATATGTTTTGCCAATAATAGCGCTCGTAAACATGAACACTCAAGAATGAAACATTGATGTCAGATGTTGTAACTTTCACATTAAAAAAAACATTAAAGCAGTTCAATTAATTGATATGCATGTCATTGTTTTGTTGAATTTTAGAGTTTCTTAATGATTTATTTGATGTCACAACACATTTATTCACGTACATGCATGCATTGTTCTGTACAAAACACTCATAACTTTATAAAAAAATAGCCATTCAGTGGCTACTTTATCCCCAACATACACAATGATATACTAAATATCATGATGGACAAAATATTAATCATGATATTCTAAATATTCATCATGATATACTGAAAATACACGATTATATACTAAATGTTTATGATGATTTATTTAGTAAATATCATGATATTCTAAAATTCATCATGATATACTGAAAATACACGATGATGTTACTGATATTGCTTGAAACAGTATTGATCGTATGCAAATGTATTTGATAGCGTATACATGTGTATATTTCAGAATAGGAGTGGCTTTTACGAGAATGGAATCCGGAACTGCAAATGCAACAGTTAGTCATTAATTTGTATGGTGGGTGGGGCTTATGAACAAATATCATGGAACAAATATTTCATGATATGCACTGAAATGACAGTTAATACAAGTTTGGCAAATTAATCAGCTTATGAAAAAGCATCGGAATCACAGAACATTTTGGTTCTGGTTGTAAACAAGTATTGTTTGCCTTACCCATGGATATACAACTGTACAAACACACTTCATACTATCAGTTGAACACTTGAATTGAAATATGTTGACCTATATTTAAATATCTTTACTATGTATGCAGACACCGTATTAAGGAATCAGTTATGATGTTGCAGATATCACAATGAAACTATATCAACTGGCAATAAAAACTATTAGATTTAGAATACGCATTGACTTGTGCTTTTATAAGCAAGTATGTAGTACATGTAAAATACTAATCACCAGTTTTATGCTTATTTTGCCACGAGCACCGTAGGATTGCCCACTATCTGTAAATATGCCTAATCCTTCATTTTACGGGCGCAGATTCAGTGGAAACTGTGTCAACAGACCAATGACCCACCACGAGCAGACTCGTACCCATGCAGTAATTCAAAAGGAGGGGGGGGGGGATAGTTTCTCGTATGAAAGGGCAACAAACTTTGAAATGGTGCTTATCAAAGGCTATTTTCTCAACAAAAGCGGCCCCCCCTTCCTCCCCCGGCTACGGGCCTGCAGAGTGGAAGTTACAACGGTCAAGATATTTACGGAATACATTCCAGACAATTGTTGCGTTTAAAAATCTTATCTGGACTTTAGTGAGCCTAGTGGCCTTTATCATTTTACATCAACCCAATTGAAACCGCTCTCTGTCATATTTTAGAAAAGAAACAGAAAGAAGTCGGCAATAGTGTATGATGTCGTGGTAACCAAGAGTGAAATGGAATTATTAAAAAATGAACTGACTGGCCGAAGGCTGAAGTTTCAAGTCGCACATCGTCGAGCGCATCGAGGTTGACTACAGTTTAACAGTCTAAAATGGATTTGTTTTTTTCTTCACGCAAAATTGCGTTTTTGGCTCGTTTCACAACAGCTAACATCTCCCTTGGTTTATTTTTCAAAAGTAAACTGAAATACACCACATCACTTTGGCATCACTCGTTTCCCCATTTCACCAGAAAACAGTCCCCAGATTCCAACCGAATTCCAAACTTAAAAGAGCCTATCAGTACTTTATCTTGTTGTAAACCAATACTTGGAAGTAAGCTGTAGGGCGAAGCTCTTCTTATTAAGAAATAAACTGCAATTGCGAGCCCATTGTTGAGTAATGACTGACAAGCCCAAATAATGTGAAGAATGATGGGCGAGGCGAAGCCATGCCCATTGTAGTTCAAATTATTTGGGCGAGCCGGTTATCACCAACAATGAGCAAGCAAGCAGTTTATATCTATTCTATCACCAAATATGATGGGGTTTTTTAACTCTGAAAAAATAAAGAAAATCTGATCAAATTCAGATGAAGAAACATGCGAAATGTATACACAGTACAACACATGCATCAATCCAGCTTGTACGCACGTACATAATAAAACAATAAGTACATTACACGTACGTACGTACCTACATAAACGTTATGTTAAATCATGGAGGTACCAAGTGGTTCCTCCATGGCTAAATGTATAAGCTTTGTGTTGTACGCACATGTAAAGTATCTAAATTTGCGTGAAAGTCAACTGCTCTGCCTGGATCATTCTTTTCTTAAGCAGTGTATGTTCGTTGGGGTTCACATTCCCTCAACATTTACGAAACATTACAAATTTGTGCACATTTGAAACACAAAAATAGGACGGAAATTGGCAAAAATCGTTCAAATTTATAAAACGTTGAACTTTCGGCAGCAAATTCCTTGTTATCTTTGAATGAGACAAGTAGTTTTGGATATCGAAAAAATTGTGTGAATGGAGAGAATACAGTTTATACGAAGTTTTTTGTTTGGTATGAAATTTCCTAACCAAATTACGCTACGATTTAAATCTCAGTGAAGTGCTTATTTGTGTATGTATATACTGTTGATTATTATGTGAAATTGTATTTTTAATGGGCTTGACCCCATACGCTAGTAAATTGTGCAGACGATCAGGATTTTCCAGAATTTGATTGGTCAATTATGGTCACGTGAATTTCGGCCATTGGCATTATTTAAATGAGATTTCCGAAAATTACCGATCCCGATATGAAAAGGTCTATACTTGTATAAGACAGGGTTTGACGTTTAGAGGGCGATGTATAATTATAATTCATAATGATTGAAACGTTAAATCCGAGTCTATCCTGTGGCATGGTATATGCAAAATTGTATTCGCTTTGAAAAGAATTTAGGATTAACCCCAAATATATCTTGGGTTATCACGAATTAACCATAGAAGCCGGGGCATCGTTTTGATGGATATCTGGGTCACCGATATCGGTGACCCAGAAGCTATGGTCAATACGTGATAACGCACGATAAATCATGGGTTAGCTCTGTTCATTGATATATTTTGTAATATCAAATAATTAAACCGACCAAATATAGATATTGCACGTTTTATTAACTAATCACTTTTATTTTGGGAAAAAAAAATATTACAGGATTACTTTCATCAAAAAATAAAACTTAGGTTTTGGCAGTGCGTCCAAAATGTCCATTTTCTCTTCTCGCACGATATACAATTTGCGTATTTCTAAACGACGCGCGATAATACTACGCAAACCAAAAGCGTATTTTGCTGTGCGTTTGTTGTTTGTGGTACTGTGCGTATCCTACACCATGCGTGATGTAGAGATGATGCAGACGCTGGTGCAGTATTCCAGCTGCTAATTGCCGTGCGTAGCAGCGGATAGTTAGCTGACAGCTTTAGACCAATCAAATTCTATAATTCTTACCACATATAAATAAATTAAGAAATAAACTGCAATTGCGAGCCCAATTTTGGGTAATAAACGGCAAGCCCAAATAATTTGAAGAATAATGGGCGAAGCGAAGGCGAGCTCATTATTCTTCAAAATATTTAAGCGAGCCGGTTATTACCAACATTGGGCAAGCAAGAGTAGTTTATTTCTAATCTATCACCATAAAATGAAAATATTTTGCACTTTATTCGGCAAAAAATGACAAAAACTTAGAAAAAAGTACAATATTATTTTTGATGAAATTAGACATTCACATACAGCATATGGGCAAGCTATCTAATTTGTTTATTCATAAGCAATCGTATCAACCAATCACAAATTAATTGTGGCTTCTGTCTGTATATGCGCATGCATGATGACATTTCTGACCGACGACCAAGAATGACAATGTTTTCCAAGAAAGAAGGATATCAGCTTGCTTCTGTCAGCGTTTATTTACTCACTTAACAATATGTTTGAGATTATTTACAATAACATTTCGACTTACAAATTCCAGGGCTACGTTTTAGATGGCAATAGCGATAGTATATCTGCGAAATACAAGAATAGCGCCAACTGTTGGTAACAGTTCTTGTAACAGTTCTTGAAACAGATCTGAGGGCCTAAGGTTATCTTAACTCAGTAACGCAATGTACTAAAGAGCTTAGCTTTGAACTTCGTGGCTGTCTCAGGATCCATTTTATTTAACCCGATATACCAACAAAATACCGTAAGTTATAGCAGTTACAGATAAGAAGTTTGTAGTCAAAATAAAAATTTAGTAAGAACCTTCTCGCCCATTGACCCCTCCATTGACACTGGTACAGCCACAGGTGTTTCTAGCGTTATGGCAACCTATATACTTTCTACAGATATATAACAAGGTAGGTAACCTCTTACCGCGACTTTCAAACCGTGTATGCAAATTCCCTTTTCTTGACTACTTGCGAATCTTAATTACATTTTCTTACTTAACTCACATTTGCCGGAGACCCCCTTCTTCGTCTATAAGCCACATTATTTGTTAATTTTTCCCGATGAGATGTACAAACGATGATTTTTTACCCCTATTACAGTCATGACAGTTTAAATGCCCGATAATTTGGTGCAAACCAAAGAAATGTTGCGATGACGTCATCGACGTGCTGCTTCGTCAGGTACAGCGGTGTTTATCTTTAGCCTAATTGTTGTTACACAGTGTTACTGTTAGTGTAGGCCTGGGCCATATTTTGTTTGTTTGTACATGATCCTCCCTTACGGGAACTTGGCAAGACTTCTATGGAGCATAGACGCCAAGCTTTATGGTATCTGCATAGCAGATGCCAGTCTCTTGCGACCGGGACGGAAGTGGATGAACACCGGGTTTTCACCCTACTCTTTTCGAGAAGTGTTCAGAGAACCAGGTAGGGTGTGACTGTCCTACCATCGGGACCGACGGCTTAACGTCCCCTCCAAAGGACGGCGAGCACCATTCAACCATTGCCACTTTTCTCAACAGCTGAATGAGGAGCAGGAGCTGCAAACGACGTACTTCCGCTTTGATGATCGGCGTATCTGTCTGCATAGCTGCGGAAAAATTGGTTAGACCTGTCCGAGGCTTGAAGCGGGTACCTTCAGTTTCTCAGTCGTGTGCTCTACTAACTGAGCTACCTGACTCCTACTGTATACCTGACGCTATTGCCATCTAAAACGTGGCCCTGGAATTTGTAAGTCGAAATGTTATTGTAAATAATCTCAAACATATTGTTAAGTGAGTAAATAAACGCTGACAGAAGCAAGCTGATAGCCTTCTTTCTTGGAAAACATTGTCATTCCTGGTCGTCGGTCAGAAATGTCATCATGCATGCGCATATACAGACAGAAGCCACAATTAATTTGTGATTGGTTGATACGATTGCTTATGAATAAACAAATTAGATAGCTTGCCCATATGCTGTATGTGAATGTCTAATTTCATCAAAAATAATATTTCACTTTTGTCTAAGTTTTTGTCATTTTTTGCCGAATAAGTGCAAAATATTTTCATTTTAGGGTGATAGAATAGAAATAAACTACTCTTGCTTGCCCAATGTTGGTAATAACCGGCTCGCCCGAATATTTTGAAGAATAATGGGCTCTGCTTCGCTTCGCCCATTATTCTTCATATTATTTGGGCTTGCCGTGGCAAACTGGGTTCGCAATTGCATTTTAATTCTGTTAATTATTATGTGAAATTGTATTTTAATGGGCTTGACCCCATACGCTAGTAAATTGTGCAGACGATTAGGATTCTTTTGAATTTGATTGGTCAATTATGGTCACGTGAATTTCGGCCATTGGCATTATCTAAATGAGATTTTCGAAAATTACCGATTTCGATATGAAAAGGTCTATAACTGTATAAGACAGGGCTTGGCGTTTAGAGGGCGATGTGTAATTATAATTTATATTGATTGAAACGTTAAACCCGAGTCTATCCTGTGGCATGGTATATGCAAAATTGTATTCGCTTTGAAAAGAATTTAGGGTTAACCCCAAATATATCTTGGGTTATCACGGGTTCCCCATAGAAGCTGGGGCATCGGATTGAGGGATATCTGGGTCACCGATATCAGTGACCCAGAAGCTATGGTTAAAACGTGATAACGCACGATAAATCATGGGTTAACCATGTTCATTGATGTATTTTGTAATATCAAATAATTAAACCGACCAAATATAGATATTGCACGTTTTATTAACTAATCACTTTTATTTTTGGAACAAATATTACAGGATTACTTTCATCATGGTCCGGATGAAAATACAACAGTCTGAATGCCGAACAGCGACTTGTGGCCAAGTTACTAATGCAGTATTATGTTAAAAATAATAATCTAAAAGAACAACAAATTTGAATAAACTTGAAGAATGTGAGGAGAAGGACGCCAACTTTCCACACCAGTCATTTCTATATAGATAAATAAGATATTCAAACTTAAATATCTCCTTAACGGGATAAAACATTTGAACGTTTTCTGCACCATTTTGTTTCTTTTAACGTCCTCTTTCATATACAACTTGCTTGACCACTGAAATAATCCTTTAAGGGATAGTATAATGCAGTTTTTTATTTTTTTTATTTTATGTTTTCAGTCATCGTTACCTCCGATCAGATCTCTGCAGTAGATCTGATCGCATGCTCGCACTCAAGTGAGAACACATGAGAACGTTATTTTATTTCATCAGACAAAGTCATCATCAGGAGAATCATGTTTCTGAGATAAGTGAGAACAAGTCCTTACTTCTTAATGATCTTTTTGACATGTATAAAAATGAGTTACAATGTCTTTCTTCGATCAGAATGATATCAACACATGCTGACATGACATATGTGTGATGTTCTTGTTTTCAATTCGTTGGTGTCTTTAATCATCAACACATAGGAAACAATCTCCGTGACATTAAACTGTTAATAGTTTTAGGAGACCATGTGCTGCTCACATGGCATTACTAAAGTGAAGACATAAGTTAAGTAACAAAGTAAATCGTAAAATAAAAAACCAAATTAATATTTTTAGAATTTGTTTTGCTGAGTCAACTAAGCTTAGTAAGCCAGTCCACACTTATAATAATATGTATTGCGCAATGCAGGTCAATTGAGAATAGCTTGCCGTAAGCATTAATGACACGAATAACACTGTTACTTCCCGATCTTTTTGTTTATTATTTGAGTGAATTCGGTACCTTATGTATTTGCGCTTTCGACAGTTCGATGGATGTTCCTTCGATTAGGGACGTAGGATGGGATGCCATGTGGGACATCTTGGTGGAATGCCACGTGGAACGCCATGTGGAACATAGGATGGGATGACATTTTTTTTATTTACTTCTTAATTATATTGTTAGAAAAAAATCTAAATAACTAAATATAGAAATTAGGAAAGGTAATAAAACAAAAAAACGTTATTAAAAGGAAGGGACCCTAGCCAAATTTCCTGTCAATAGTTTTCCTTCATTTTCGGAATTGTTTGTCAATTTTCTGAAAATTTTCTTCAAGCTGGTTTAGGGTTAGAAAGTTATATGAAATTATCCTAGGTCATTCTTGAAGCTTGAAAACAAATAAAGATCCACTGACTCACAAATCCTACCAAGTGCATAGAAGTTGTAACAAACATTTCATATTTATTTGACACAATGTGCATGTCATTTACCTCGGGTTCCGACACCGAGAGCCGTGGTGGAAGGGGGACATAGCCCCATTAATTTTCTAAGCAGTACTTTTCAAAAGTAGGGCCTTTTACTTATTTGCCCGATGGACAATTGCCAACATTGGTCCTGGCTCCCCAAGTTTTAAACCCATAGCACGGGATTTGCCTACCAAAAGTGTGGGATGAAAAGTCAGAAGTGTGTGTGGGGTGGGAAGGGGGAGGGTCACAAAATCACGCTAAGATACAAAACATCCCCATACAAAAGTATATATTTGGAAGAAAGTGGAGGTAGGTCAAGTGCCCTCCTTGTTCATTCAAATCCCGCCTATTCCCAAACCATATGTGTAGGAACCGGGCCGGATCAGGGGACACGTGCCCCCACTGATGATATTTGTTAAAATTAGGCCATTTAAAAAGTTGGTAGAATTTAGCAACAATTTTTCCCTGGCGTTTGTAATACATGGACCGAGCCAAACCAACCCAAACTGAGCCAAACCAATTTAAACCGAGCCAAACCAACGGAACCCAACCCAAACCGAGCCAACTAGCCCGAGCTAAACCAATCAGAGCCAATCCAACCCAAACCGAGCCAAACCAACTCAAACTGCATTGCCTTTGACCGTAGGTAACGTTTGAACTTGCCCGTGAGGGCAACTAGAGGACACCTGCTGGCCGAAACTTGGTTACAATCTAGTTTGTTTAATTTTCGCTTCAAATGGCTATGCAGGGTTTAGCTAATAAATAAAGGAGGATGGCAGTGGCGTAGTTGAGGGGGCATGGGTCCTCCCCCCCCCCTTACTACTGTACTAACACTGTTTTGAGGAATTGTTTTTTTTTGTATATACTTTATATATACTATATAGCTTTTTATATACTTTTTTGCTTTACAGAAACAAAATTGCCCTCAAAAGTGGGCTAAATTTGAAAACTGCATCATGGGAGGGTGGTCTAGGACCTTCTCAGACCCATCACTATTTTAATGGTGGCTACGTCACTAGAGGGGGTGGTTTGTCCTTCGCTACCTTTTCCCCACTTGTGTGACGTCCTAAAATTTCAACAACAAGAGTTGTATACGAACGTTCTTTGGTAGGATCCAACACGCCCGTTTCACTCATTCAGCCTAAAATACCTACATTTGGGGGATGGGTGGTATATACACAATTGCACTGAGACATGGCTGCAGTGGCGTAGCTAGGGTCCTACGGGCCGGGGGCGAGTGGGGCCCTGCGGACCCTTATTGTATATAGGTATAATGGTATATTTTTTTACGGGTCCCCTTTATAGGGCCCAGGCAGGGCCCAATAAGGGCGGGCGGCTGACCCTCCTGCCCCCTTTAGTTATGCCACTGCATGGCTGGTACTCGAAATACCGGTATAGAAATCCTAATGCCCGATGGATACCTCGGTTTATGTTTTACAAAGCCCCAATTCCCCAAAATTGCAGAAGTCTTTATTAGCGTCATTTTGTTGTTCACACCGGAAAATTGTACTGGTGTCGCACTCCTCCTTCTTCTTATTTTATGTATTTAGTCTCATTATTGTTTGAAATTTGCTGAAGTTATGCCATGTAAAAGGTACAAAGTAATGCTAACCTTTTCTTTAAATACAGCTACCGTAATTATCAGCTGCTTAATGGTATGCGAATTTTACCCCCTTATTTTTCAACAACCCTAATATTTCTCCTCCCCCCCCCTGCCCCCCACACACACATACCTATTTTACCCTGGCTCCGACGCTGCCTACACCCTAGTATTTACACCCATGCTTATGAATTATGGCCACTTGAATCGGATTCTCTTAACATACAATGTTAATGAAGAAAAAGAAAATACTGTAAAATAGTGTTATTTGAAATAGTCTATGTAGGGCGGTATGTCTTCCAGTTGTTCGGAACTATACGATTCCTACTTTGTTGAAAACAGTACGTTTTCTTCACAACCCTGAATGAGGGCTCTGTTTAAAATAGCATATCCATATGTACTTCCGTACTAGTTAACTAATTGATTCAAAATGCAACTCGAAAAAAAGCTCAGCTAATGAATAAAAGGACATCAGAATTATGGACCACCTAATTTTGTCTTAAACAATAGCCGCGGGCCTCTTTATGCAGTATTCAACGTAGACGGGAGCAAAGTTTTATTGCAATGGTCTTTAATCTGTTAATCGCGGCATGGAGTATTTCTATGGGTGGATCTACTGACATTGCCTCAGGCTACGACGAATAAGCGCACCGCTCAACTATCTGACTGTGCAGTTAATATGTCGGTGTAAAATACAAGTCTCATTTTTAAAATCATACAGAGAGAGCATAGGAAAAGTTGCCTTCTCTGCGCAATAGTGTTTTCATTTTGGAAGTACTAGTCTGCAAATTCCAGTCTGCAGTCTGCAAAATAGTAAGACCGCAAACAACACATGTTATTCAAATCATTCAAACTCGGCTTCCAACATGTCCAATATAGGTCCAAAGTTTGTTCCGTGAGGTTATTGCTAAGACCGGAGTGTAAATTGTACATCTATTATAAGTCTACGCATAGACAGGAATTGACGATTGGGTAGCCTTTTAACTGTTTAAGTTTAAAATCTCACCGAGTTGTTAAACCGTAAAATGTAGGACAGGTACGAGTTTGTTTTGGTATGCAGTAGAAAAAAACATAAAGATGTTGATATAACTCTGGCGATTTTGCATGGACATATATTTGTATACAGTACATATTGTGATCATACGTTTTAATTGAACAAACGTATTCATCAGTGAGATAATAAAAAACGAAATATGTCTTGTTCGAGAATTTATTGTAAGAATGCACTGTGGACTTCACGTAAGTCATTTGCGCGAGGAATGATTCATATCGCATAAGGGATTGCATACACCTCATATTCAACCTTCAAAAGGTTGATCAAAATTATCCCTATATCTAACAATACTTAAGAAGTTAGATTAAATTAGATACATGTCATAGAAGAAAACAGAGATTAAATGACATGTGGTTAAGGATGGTTGGCAGACTTTTCCTTCAGCTGGGGACATCTAGTTGTTGACTCAATTCCATATACGATTGTGAACAAACATGAGGTCAACTCATATATACAACCTGTCGACTTATTTGTTACGTATTCACTTGGTTGGAAATGTGATCCGAGGTCATCAGATCGCATAGCAACCGCGCGCATAGTGAAGCAGAGCGATCAGCTGTATTTGTTTACATGCCATACGTACCGAACGCAGTAAACGCATACGGACTTGCCCACGTGTATCGCGCAAAGGTTTGTTTTCACTCCAGCAAATGACGTCATCTTTTGGATGTGACGTGCACCAACCAAGTGAATATTAAACACCTTTGTATTCTGAGTAGAACAATCCCTTAATTTCGGATCAACGTTTGGAGATATTTAAATTACATGCAGTTGTGTGTGGCTGAGAATCTTTCACAATTATCTACAAGCTATTCTTAAAATTATTTTGACAAAGGATTAAAATAGCACTCCCACAAGCGTTGTACAAATGAGGTTACAATAAAGTGCATCATTGTGTTTCAAATGGTCATAAGTTATAAATAGGTAAACCAATTTGTAACTCTTTGTTGTTATTTCTGTTACTAAGTTTGCTATATTTATTTGGTAGTTGATAATTTTGCAGTAAATTTAGAACTTCAAGAATAATAGAATCACAACAATACAAGACTTAATGGCGCTATAAAGATGCATGCAATTTTGCTGGGAAACGCAACGGGAAATTCCCCATTAATGACATTTTACTACCTGTTGTTGACTAATGTTAATATCAAAGTTGGTCAATACATGCATCGTCTGGTTGCATGTTTCACTTATAACTAATTTAATGTTATAAAGCTGCCTCTTCAATTTACTACACAATACAATATCATATGAACTTTGACTAAACCCTTGTACGAGATACATAGATTTCAGAAATATACAGGAGTTATTGTTGTATTAGAGATGTACACCACATCCATGGCATGCATGGCTTAAGGTCTGTATTCCACTGACCAAGGACAGACTTAGCTGTCAAATAACCTCATTCGTTTTCATACTACAGTCGCGTAAAAAAGGGAGTTTCACGACATGTTTTAACAGTTAGAAATGAAAATTGGGTTTCAGAGGATATGGAATTACATGTGGATCTTTCAATATCCCATTTTGTGCAACAATGCACCAACCAATGACACTCATCTAACATATATACTTGGCGTCATTTTCACCGCAACTGTTTTTCGCTTCTTAATTGCCGTTTCTGACATTTATGCCGCTATGTCTGTATGTATGTTTTTAAATAAGTCCATGCATTTGCAAATAGTAAGGACAGAAGGTAAAGCGAATGTATAGCAAAACTGAAACTGACACCTAACTATCATACTATGAAAATCACTTAAACCAATACGTGTGAGGAGGATGTGTGTTAATGTGCTAAAGTAAATGGATGTCATTAGCCTTTATAATGATTGTCAAATGATTGACACGTTTCTATCTTTTCATCAGAGAAGCTTGTTAAAGAAATGTTAGTGATCAAAATCAATTATTATCTGTACTTCTTTTTATTCAAGTGATACTTCGTTGTAAAGAAGATCTGCTGATCTGTACCATAATCATTCTAGTTCTTACTGTGAAGGAGGTGATCATTCGCGAGATAGATCAAAACTATATCATTACCCTTTTCTTATTTGCTTATTACATTAAGCTTATAATAACTTCACAATAATAAATGTATTGTTTGATCTGGATAGAGAGGTAGAAAACGTTGATTAGAAGAGACGTTAGGTTGCAACATAAACATGTAGAGACGAAAACAAACTGAACAGACATCAGCTGTGATATTCTCTTCAAGTGGTTAATCGCGAGACGTTAATATTAGCAGATTAATACGTTGATATTTCAATTCAGCATAAATTACTGAATATCTAACGGTAACATCGATATTCGAATAATTTGATTTTTTTGTTGTTGGATCAGTTGTGCAGGTCTTTGTCATGCTGTAATCAATTTCATAAAAGTTATCTTCAAATAATTAACCTTTTATTTTAACCTTGTATGGAGAAGCTTGAATATGGGATGTTGCAGCGACTATTTCGTTCTTGAACGAACTTTTCCATCCCCCGAATGGAAGTGTGTAACGTACTGTTTAAACTGATGATGATGATAATTTTCCACTTCGAGTCCTGCAGCTCGGTGTTTAGTGTTACTTATACCGCCATATTTGACCATGGTCATTGATATGCATACTTTTTGTGAGCTGAAATATCTTTCGAAGTTGGTTGGGCTGTAAGACAAGATATTCTACTTGTAATCTTTTGTTGCTAATTGTCATTGTGCCCTAATTTTTATAAGTTCATAATGCATGGCGAAACAATAAGATAACAACTTCCTCTTTTCAAGAAGTATACCAATTTATGAAACAATCTTTTCCAAGCTTCACACTCTTTCGTGTCTGTAATAATGAGGTCATTCTAAAATCAAATGTTGCCGATAATGATGTAAATGTGAAGTCGTGAATTATTCCCAGACTAGCTATGTACCATGCTGTCTTAAGAAGAACGAAAGGATTAAACTGCAAAGCTTGTTTTGGGCCAGCAAAATGTAAGTATTGTATTATACGGTCTATTGGATTTCTAGCGTGTTAGTATATATTCTGTCATGTCTTTTAGCTACTTTAACGAAAATAGAGGACGGCTGTCTTTTGAATGCACAACTCAATACTTCGTTCAGTCCAGTCGTTATGTCTTTAGATGAACTCTGGCCAAAGAGGAAATCAACCTTTCTAACAGTAAGGAAGAATTTTGGACTTTTGGTGTAATAATAAATGCACCAAAATTTGATCCATGGATGCCGCCATTTTAACTGTAGTGATAACGTTCAATCAACGGGGATTTTTAATGAGAACGCGGGGGTATTTTTAAAAGGAAAAACCGATATCAAATGAATATTCATTAGATTTTACCACGGACTTTTAAATTTCATTGTGGACTTCGCGATAAAATAACAAGACTTCCGTTGACAGGTCGTTGACCTTTTGATCAGCCCTCTCGACACATAATTCTAACGGTGATGGCTTAGTCATCGCTGATACCGTGTACATGCATCATACGTTACATTACACAAATACTACCGTTCTCTTAGTAAAACTCCTAATGATATAAAGTTATCACAAGTTAAAATGGCGGCCCCCATGGATCTTAATGAATACGAAGCTCCAAGTTTTGGGGTATTTTCTTATTACACCAAAAGTCCAGGATTCTCCCTGACTGTTTAAAGCAGGCATGAATGAGTATAATATGATGAGTGTAGTATAAGCTTGAACAATTTCGCGCCCTTTATATAATTCAAACCTAAGTAAATTGTTGTTTCAATTATGCAGCTGTGCAAGTATAAGATATTTCCTCTTGTCCTTTTTTGTTTAAAAATTGACGGGAACCTTTTGAATAAAATTATCTGACTATGATGAAATGCGATCTGATTAACAGGTATATTGAATATAATCTGAGAGAGTCAATTCGTTTCTTCTCGAAAAGCCAAACAGAATAGATATCAGCCTGAATATAAAATCCTAAGGAAGAATTTCTTCGTGCACCTCTTTATGAGGGAGGGGAAGATTTTACCTTAAACTATGACGGTTGCAGGTATTAACATTCGAGCGAGTTGTAGAGCAGCCTCTGCTCCGGCACCATTGCTATTTTCTGATACTACAACCCAACCTTGCTACAGACCACGCTGCTTTATAGTTCTTTAAATGTTCTACAGTAACTTTCCATCTGCACCGAGGCAAAATTAGCCAGATTGTTTAATAAACTAATAAATATATCAGAAAATCCCAGGAAACTCGGTTGAAAATTTATCTTGTAAATTTTCAAACCTAATCATTGAAAATATGCAAATTTATTACAACAGAGTTGTTGTTGTTTTGTTTTTGTTATCATCTCTCTATTTCGTTATGTAAATTATGATTTTTTTAATTCGTTTGAATACGTTCTACCAGAAGCATAATTTTGCTATCCTTGGTCTTCAGTCCGGGAGAGATTATAAGTTAGGTAGTTAGGGAGGGCAGGGAAACACTGGCGAGGACGTTATGTAAATGCACTGGAAATAAAAATGAAATACTAATTAAAAACGAGATAAGACCCGATGGAAATTTTCACCATTTTCATTTATTAATGTTGATTAATATAGAAAAGTTTAGGTTCATAAAAAGCAGTACACATTTCCAAGCAGTGTTCCAGTTTTGTCTATGATTGTAGACGTAGGTATTGTCTCCTGTGCACGCAATGCGTGAAGAGAGAAAGTAAAAACATTGTTACTTTGAAGTTACACACATTTTCATGGCCCGAATTCGAAAAGCAAAAGTGGACTGCCGGATACGTAATAATATATACTTGCATTCTGTTTCACTGTCTGAAGATATATCTCAGACAGACGTAATCTGATGAAACATTAGTCCTAATTCTGTAATCATGTTTTATTACCATCTTGTACGGCATTAAAATTGGAGTCGAACCCCGAGTAAAACCAACGGAAGACTAGCCAAACTCCAGGTGTTTACAGCTGTTGTATAGAAGCGTCATTGTATAGATATCACTTTCAAAGCGCAAGACCTACCGACTGCTTAATCGGATAATGTGATCATCTGTAGTATGTATGTATCGTGGTTTAGTTGGATGACTGCGATAGATCAATAATATCAATGTATCATTTTACTCTAGGAGGGATTAGTTCTAGAGCGGAGTCCTTTTATGGATTTACAGAAAGTAAGTAAATGTTTCACAATCTTAATGTTTGAGAGAAGAAAAAAAAAATGTTTTAATTGCGAATCTTTAAACTTAATCAGATCACAGTACATAAATTGATTGTACCTTTATCTGTTTATCAAGAACTTGTTCAGAAGATTAACCAGAGAATCGACACAAAAACCAGACAACCGCATATATTTAGGTGCCTTTTCGAGTGATTCTTACTGTCTTTTCAATGACTGAGATTTAAAGTTCAGTTACCGTGTTCTTATTCATACACACCGAAATACAAATTAGATATATGACAAACTACCCAAACGTTTCTCCTAACTTGAAAGCTAAATTTGCTATATTGTTGTTTTATTATAGCGAAATGCAGTGTGACATTGCAGTTGCTTAAATAGAAACCTTTTGTAGTTGCAATGATAAATAGTATGTCATGGGAAAGTCAAATGTTGAACAAATGTAACTAAAACATGAAAATAGAACAGCCGGACGATAACCTACTAATAAGCTCAAAGTCCATAAAGGACAGACCTGAACGTACTTATCAAGACAATATCTGAATAAATGTGATTATCGGTCATATAACTGTAGAGAGTTATTATTCTTGGCGAAAGGAGTAAATAAGCAGTGACCGAGCGACAGAAAATTGCCTCTTGAATAACTCCCAGAACCTAGGATTAGTTCAGAGGTTAAAAAGATGACAATAATGTAAACTAGGGGTTAAAAATCCGGTTATGTTTCAATTTTTTTTAATTGTGTAGAATCAATTGAATTAAGAAGAACGACATCACATATTCACATCCCTCAAATTTATTCATGGAAATATTTTCAGCGATTTTGTGACTTGCGCCCATTAGGAATGTCAGCAGAATAACAAAACAAATAAAACCAATTTCGCTCAGTGGGAAGGGTAAACTAGTTTGAATGTAATGCATTAACAGCTGAGTGAGCGAAAGTCGCTCTTCTGTAGTATACCTTACAGTAGACTTTCTGAGGTGGTGTAGCCAGATGAGTCATGATTTGATGAATTCCCTCCAAGAATGTCATTCTGTTTAAACAAAATATTTGTCAATGTGGTCAGCGGTTTACCATACCTTTTCCAACCGGTAAAGTCATTTACGACGATATCGTATTAATCTTAACTTACAAAACCTCATGGTACCTACATTAACTAACATTCTCATTCTGCAGGACTATGTTCAAAATGCTCTGAAATGATTCATAAATAACACACTAATGGAATATGAAAGAATTGATGTAGACGCTTCATGAGAGCGTTGGTACTTCTAAGGTTAAGAATTATTGGCCTTCGTAATGTTAAAGAAATGGGCGTGTATAAGTAGCCAAATATAAAAATTGCTGCAAAGACTTTTATAATCGGTCGAAAATTGATAGATTAAAGCTTTCTGAAATTTTCAGTTGTTAATATGCAAACCCGAAAGGATCTTGAACTCATCATCAGATCAGCGACTTTAGTCAATTGCTTGAACCTAACAAAACAAACCCGGTCTCCGCAAATCAGCAATGAACTCCTTATTTATACCTGTGTCTTGTTGTATATATCTGTTGCGATCTCGACTTTGTTTGAATTTTCACATACAAAGTAAACATAGCTTACTTGAATTGCCAATAGAATACAAGTACAATATATGTTTGCATCTCAAATAAATGAATTTTTAATGATTGACACACAAGCCGTCAAAATTAACGTGATTATCAAGGTTAAAAAGTAAAGTTATATGAAAATTGAAGTGTTTTATTTTTCATGATTATCATTTTCGCCATCTTTTTGATCTTCTTTTATTTCATGTATTTTGATACCTCAGATATTTAACAAATATTTTCCACTACTAGACTAAGCTTAAATTGTTAATGATCATTCAAAGTTTTGATGATTGAGTTATTTTTATATTTCATTTCGTTGTAATCATTTATTTCTTAAAAGGAATTCGTACGGTTGACCACTGTTTATTGTAGAATGTGACAAATTGAAATATATGAAATATGTGGAATTGTTTATGAACAGATGAAAATAGTACGTTGAATTCAATAGTGTATTACGGATCTTTATTATGTAGTGTAATAATTTCCGTAAGGATCGATCCTTTCATTTGTTAGTGGTGAATGTCAATTTTACAAGTCTGTTGTAATACATATTTTCTCTAAAACTTTAAGCATTATATATTGGCGAGTGAAAACATTTCAGAAAATTATCTTCATATGGAATTAACAACAAAATTTCGAAAAAACTTTCGAAAACTCAACTTTTTCTTTTTGTAATTTTACTAATGATAAAATATTTTTGGTGGATCTGATGACGAAATCCATGCATTATTTATGTAGGTAAACAGACTTTTCAAAGATGATTTTACGGCGTTTTTCCAGCCTTTATCTCTAAATGTAAGCGAAGTAAAACTGTTATTCACCAACCGTTTAAAAATAGATATTGAAAAAGTGCCAACTTTCTTGGAATATTTAATGATAACAAACTGATTTTGGATTTGAATTTTAGCTATTGTCTCCTACCCGTCAATAGCTCTTTGTGAATTTATACCACATTCACACTGATGCTCCTTTAAGACCTTTCATGACTTAGGACTAACAAAAGTATATAAAGGCATGTCAAATTCTATCAAAAATCATGACACTAGGCCGATAGGGAATATCCCTTAAAGAATCCTTAAGCAATTGAATAATTTACAGTTGCTTTTAATAAAGAACCAATTGTGGATTCATATAAGAATATAAAAAATCAACTGATGACATTACAAATTCACATATTTACTTGGATAAGTTAATTATCTGCTACTTCCTAGATTTTCAATTTGAATACAATTAAGAAAACTGTTTCTATAGTAATGTGTAAATATTGATTTAACGTATAAGTTCGAGGGCCACGCGTGTTTATCTTCACACAAAAGACCTGAAAGAGGGAAATAAAAGATATATATATATATATATATATATATATATATATATATATATATATATATATATATATATATATATATATATATATATATATATTTATATTGTATATGTATATACATACATACATACATACACATACATACATACATACATACATACATACATACATACATACACATACATACATACATACACATACATACATACACATACATACATATATACATACATACATACATACATATATATATATATATATATATATATATATATATATATATATATATATATATATATATATATATATATATATATATATATGGTGAAAATGTTCACAAACGAAAAATATTGAAGCTTAAAGTTTACTCATTTGTCGAAAAATGACTAAAATAAAAGTAATTGGCACATCATATCATATATTCTTTAAACGTCCTTGAACCAGTTGAAACATTTTCAAAGGTTTGCTACTTATGACATTCCGATATTTCAGGAGAGCAATAAAAGTCTAGTAAATTAACTGGTTAGCTACCTGATGAAATTGTACATTAACAGTCCGACAGTTGCTAAGAAAGTGATTATGGTGTGAATCTACCAGTCTACAATTTTGCACCACTCGATTTTCATACAGACTTGTTATTATTTTTAAATCGATATCTCCTCGACGGAACAAGCTATCAAAGTTGCTTCCTGGCAAGTTTGTATTATTTCCCCTCTCTCCTTCATCCTCAAACTATTGATCTAATCATTCCAGATCCTTTCTCGTTTCAACTTTTGAAACTATTAAAATGCTAGGCGATATCCGTTGAAAGTTAATGTAGCTTTTAATTATGTTTTCCTTCCATTTTTTTGTTATTTTATGGAACTTGTATTTGAGCATGGTAATGGAATTTATTTTACAGTTCAGCAGTGTCAGTTTGTTTTTCACTTTTCACAGTTTATGGCTCATTTCAAACGAGCATCAAATAATACGTAAATAATACGTAAATAGGCTAAAAGGCGTATTATCTTAATATGATAGGCTATATAGGTATATATGCTTAAATTAATTTTTTGATAGGGCGGTTGTTAACTTAGACTGTTAGATGCATATTGCGTATACCAAAGAAGGAAGATGTCATATTTTGATTTATGATATTGATGTTTATGACCGTCAAACTGTCAAATACTAGATGCGACCACTTGTTGTAAACATTCCACACATACAGAAACAAATTGTTACCAACATTGCTTCTTGGCCGAGTGCCACTTCAAAGGCTCAGTTTAAATGGACTTATTAATTTTCAAAGAGAACAAAACAAAACTGAAATGTTAAACCTATTTTGATGGAGTTTTAAACTATTGAGTTTTAGAGATGTGGAATTTGTTTAAACATTTGTTAGTGGTGAATGTCAATTTCACAAGTCTGTTGTAATACATATTTTCTCTAAAACTTTAAGCATTATATATTGGCGAGTGAAAACATTTCAGAGAATTATCTTCATATGGAATTAACAACAAAATTTCGAACTTTTTTCGAAAACTCAACTTTTTGAGGAATGTAATCTTCATGATTTTCTTTTTTGTCTAAGATTTAAAGAGGGAATCTCGCAAAAGAAAGTTGCTTAACACAGCATTAAATCTGCTACATAACAGCGACGTCACTTCTTTTTACCGGTGTTTGATTGGCTTGTCAGAATTTGCGTAAATATGATCTGCCAATCATAAACGTTGAATTGTAGGCCTATTGCATAGTTTTCTTCATATAAACACGAAAACTGGCTTTTAAACTCTCTAGAGGAAAAACATGTTTGGACACTTTCTGTACCATTTTGTGCCTTCTTTGTAATCTTCTGTATGTCATTAAGATACAAATGTTTGGCCACTATCTATCCTTTAAAAACTAAAATACAAAAAGGTCCATTTCTGGTGACAAGTTTGATGGGTTTTCGGTAGTTTCAAAATAATTGCGATAAATATCACAGAACCTGAACTGGTTAATTGACAGTTCGCTTATCATGGCCAGAGTCCTCAGCACCTATCTTCAGTTGACCGTTGATGATTCTTAGGTCTTTGGACCCTTCGAATGTTATTTTACTTAAGCAACTGCTCAATGAACCCCTGTACCTTTATATTTGTAACGATATTTAGTAATGACTACGCGGATTTCAACTTGGAATCATGTTGATTGTTTAATGAAAAGAACCAACCTTCTCAAAATTCATTTAGCTCTGTAAGCTATGTATGAGCTCATACATACTTATATGACCGGTTACGTTGCTGAACTCTATGCAACAATCATGCGAGTGGCCTACATCTGACAAGCAAAAAAGCGATAGTAAAGATTGATACAAATACATCTTTTGTTGTTTTTATCAATACACTTCCTCGTTGCGAGTGAACTAGTAATCACCTCGCCAAAGGTTGATATTAATTTTAAATTGATTTCACTCAAGCGTATAACTTTCAATATCTATTGGCGCTATTTATATAAAAAGCTTTTCAGATGTAGGTAAAACACTGAAAATCTATATGCAGCTGTCATGAAAAGGTATTTAACAAGCATATGTGGCTATCATCAATTCCTATTCCTGTTTCAAATATTTGTATTACCAAAAGGGTTTTGCAAGTTAGCTGGCTCAATAAGAATGATGATGTATCGCTTAAACATCTGTCACGCGTTAGTAGGTTTTTGTATCCCTGCAAGCTATGAGCCCGTAGCATTCATTTGTTCTCTTACTGTTTGTATCTTAAGGTTTTTTCATGTTTTATTTGTTTATGTAAAGCGCATCGAGACCGTTTGGTATAATGCGCTATATAAAAATGTATTATTATTATTATCATTATCATCATCATCATCATCATCGTCATCGTCATCGTCATCGTTATTGTTATTATTATTATTATTGTGAAATTGCACCGGAGTCGGGAGCTTCTTAAGGTTCACCTATATTCCTGAGTGTTCAAAGGCAACGTCTTATCTGAAAACAAATATTCAAAATACAGTACATTTAGACATACTGTTTAAAGGCCAATCATCGTGTCTATAACGTGGAGGTAAACAGATTTTAATTAGAGTGTTTTGATTGGTCGAAATGCAATGTGCACTTGCATTGATAGGGCAATCAGAATCGTTTGGGAATCAAATGTCCGCCGCCACATTTTAATCACGATAGATGGCCTTTAAACATTTCATTTCGAGGTGCATGGGGATAACTGGTGGGAAAATTGTTGATGCTGGCGAGTCAATTATACTCGCCACTTTATGTTTTAGATAACGTCTAAATTTAAATCCATTACATAGGATTCTAAATGGCATCTCCTTGCATGTATGGTACCTGGAGATTTGTTACAACACAAATTCATCGCATGTAACTGTTTTCGAAATTTTCAAACGAAACAAAAACTTCCGAATTTTTCAGAACGAAGCCCCCGAACAAATTTCCTGTGACAGTATAAATCTGGCATACAAGTGCATTAGTTGTTTGAAGAGAGGCTATAAGGTGATTCATGTATTTACTTACTTCAACAACTTGTTAAAAGGGAAGTTACACCAACTTGAGCTTCCACTCTTTGGTTACACGCATGTAATAGAGAAATTCGGATGAATTGATTGTAAGTTTTACGTGAAGCCTGATATTATAGCGAGGAATTTACGCAAAGTCTGGGTGAGTTTTTGTCCTAACTACACCATGTACGTAACGTTGGAAGGAGAAACCGAGGACTTTTCACACAACTAACATTTCCATGAAAACCATTTTACGAAACAGTGTAAACTGGTTGCAACGTTAATGTGACTCGCATTGTGATCAAAGATCTGCCAATTGTACTGGCATATCACGAAAGCTTGCCGTTCGATCAAGGAGGTACTATTACATACTAATATCTCCTTAGTTTGATCAGGGAGTTGTACAACTCCTTGGTTTGATCAAGGAGCTCCTTGGTTTGATCGAGATTCACAACTTAGCAATGGTCCATGTACTGTGGTTGTTGTTGAGTTCTGCATGATATAGACCTTGGCACCACAGGGGTTCTTTGTGTTGCTATTGGATTTGACTGTTAAGTTCATCACAGTCAGAGGTAGAACCTAGCTTTTTAACAGATTGTTTGCAATTGATTTTCTGTCACGGTTGAACACGATGACAGAATATACCCATTCGTTTGAAAATCAACCTGCAATAAGTTGAGCTACAATTGTGAAGTATTAGTACGGCATTGGTCTCAATCATATTCAAAGAAAAATTTATTTTAGTACCCAAACCCCAATTTCAGTTTGAATCTAACAATTTGGTCCACGAAATGTTTTTGGATGGTTTCTATATTTTTAAAACCCGCTAATTCAGAATCCGAATGATACCACCCTGGTGACCCTGAGCGTTTTGAGATATCCAAAATGGCAGCCACCACATAAAACATATTGTACCTTTGCTTTTAGAGCACTTATAAGAGTGTTTTTTGTGTACAAGACTAGCTTATTCATGTCATAGATTCCATTTCTGACCTTTGTATTGACTGTCAAAATTTCGGAATAACCAACATGGCCGCCATCGTGCAAAATATGTTATATCATTGCTTTTAGAACACCTACAAAAGTGTTTTTGTGTCCAATACTTATTTCTTTGTCCAAGACACGCCATTATGAGCTTCACAATATTAAACATCTCTTTTCAGATTCACAATTCCAT